>VYXH01008620.1:88593-125500 GCA_013397275.1 Burhinus bistriatus | reverse complement strand
AGGAGCCGTTGGGAGACCCGCGCGCCGGGACGCCGACCGCCGCCATGCACGTCGTCAAGCGGGGTGAGGGAGGGCCCGCCGCCGCCGGGGGGCACCGGCCGGGCACGGGGGCTTCTCTCGGCACTGAGGGGAGGGGATGGGGCCCCCCTCTCCTCTGCGGGCGTCCCCTCTCATGGCACCCCGTGTGGGGGGATGCGGTCACGCCTTCTGCTTTGGGGGGGGTAGTNCGCCATGCCCAAACGGGCCTCTGCCCCAGGGCAGCGGCATTCTGTGTGGGGCAAGGGCAGAAAGCGAGCCGTGGGATTGCCTCTCGTGTGTCAGATCGCATTAAATATTACGTCTGGGCCTTGCTTCAGTACAATAAAAATTGCCATTGTCATGGCAATCCTGCGTACGGCGGGACGAGGGCGTTTTGTCCCTTCGGGGGCCCCGTACATCGCGCCCTCGCGCCGGCCTGAGCCGCCTTTTCCCGTCCCATCGCCTCCCNCCGGCCGGGCACGGGGGCTTCTCTCGGCACTGAGGGGAGGGGATGGGGCCCCCCTCTCCTCTGCGGGCGTCCCCTCTCATGGCACCCCGTGTGGGGGGATGCGGTCACGCCTTCTGCTTTGGGGGGGGTAGTGTCCCTCTCATGGCACCTGGTGTGAGGGGACGGGACCCCCTCTGCTTTGGGGGGTCCCTCTCATGGCACCTGGTGTGAGGGGACGGGACCCCCTCTGCTTTGGGGGGTCCCTCTCATGGCACCTAAAGTGAGCAGATGAGGTCACACACACACACACACACCCGTCTCCCTTCTGTTTTGGGAGGATCCCTCATGGCACCGAGTGTGGAAGGAGGGGATCCCCTCTGCGTGGCACAGAGTGTGAGGGGATAGCACCCCATCTGCACCGGGGGGGATCCCGGAGTGAGGCTGCTCCCCCCATGACACCATGAATGAGAGATGAGACTGCTTATTTTGCTTTGGGAGATGCACCCCACCCCCACCCCCATGGCAGTGAGCTTTGGGCTTGGTCCCCACACCTTTGATTAAAGGAGAGTGTTCGGCTAGAGGAGGGATCCCAGAGGGGGCACTGGGGTGGCCCTCAGCTGGGTTCCCCATCTCTGCAGCAGTGGTCCTGAAAACTGGGTTTATGCAAAGTTTTAGATGTAGTGGAGTGGGAATTTTTTGGCCCTGTAGTGGGTACTTGTGCCCCTCTTGAAGTGGTGTGAGCTCCCTGTTTTTCTTCACTATACTGAGACCGCGCCTCTGAGTGAGGGATCCCATGTATAGTGTTGATCATCTGCAGCAAGAACGTGCCGGGGCGGAGGGATAGCCTCTCTTCTCCTTGGGCCTAAACAGAGAACCTGAACAGGTTTCCCTTGGTGATTCCCACCCCAAGTTCCCCCAAAAGAGGGCTGGCTCCTTGTGTGAGGTGCTGAGTGGAAGGATACTGGCCTTGGCTGGTTCTTTATTGTAACGGGAGTTGCTGTGACAGTAACCTCTTCTCCAACAGATGGACGCCAAGAGCGTGTCATGTTTGACAAGATCACGTCGCGCATCCAGAAGCTGTGCTATGGCCTCAACGCTGACTTTGTCGATCCCGTGAGTCTGTCCTTTTCCCTGCTGTCCTGTTCTCTGTCCCTTGTGTTCTCTGCTAAAAGCCAGCAGTGGTGAGCAGGTGTTACGCAGTTATTCTCCTTGGCAAAAGCTAAGCATGGCAGCCTGCACAGGAACTCTTGGCAAATGCATTCATAATGTGTTTCTTCTAATTGTTAGTGTTCTGAGGTTTTTTGCCTCCACAGATACAGTGTCTGAGACTGTGGTGGGCGAAAATCAATTTACCTATTGTAAATTGCTTTTACGTCAAACCTTGTTGAAGCAGTTGAGCTTCTTGTGCTTAAAAAAGAGTTGTTTGTTGCTCCGACTCACATATTTTGGTTTTAGTAGATTGCTCTCAATTTCAATCTACAAAGCTTGAGGAATGCTATATGGAAAGTAGCCCTTCACGCTCTCTTAAAACAAGGTGACCTTTCTGTCTGACAGAACTACCCTGTTATTATAATATCCTTTCTTTGTTTTTTTCAAGCTGTGTAGGATTTTGAGTGCATGTTGATCCCACCTGTGTAAGCTTCTCCTTCCAAAGCCTGTGCAGAGGATGACTCCCTTGTGGATCCATTGATCTCTGTGAGATTTTTATGCAGATGTGCAGACCCAGTTTGTTCATTTGGAGTTGCCAGCTTAGGCTCTTCCCATTCCCAAGATCTAATGATCTCTTTTTATGTCTTAAATTACATGTGTAAAATATTTGAGATTCATTCTGCACCAAAAAGTAGTGCTCTTTAGCCATAGATAGAGAGCAGGAAGACGAGCATTAGTGACTTCATTACTGAAACACAAAGTACACTGACTTGATCTCAATGACATAGGGAGTTGATAATGAGGACAGAAGCAAGATTCCTAGTCCTCCTGACTCTTAATACCCTTGTCTTAATAATTGTGCCAATCTTATATGAAGCACTGCATTCTTATTTGTGCTGTGGTAGTGTGTGACATCTCTCTTTCTGGAATTGAGTTTTTCTCCTTTTGGACTTGGATCTTCTCGTGCCAGATGCCTGAGGAACCAATACTAAAACTCCCAAACCTGATGTGCTTACTTTCACAGAGTAAGCTTTGAAAATTACATGTGCTGGTTTTGTGAGGCTGTTGGCAGTTCAGATGTATTTGGCAGTTACCATGTTAGATTAGACCTCTCTTCTCCAGTGTAGAATGTGCTCTTTCTTGTAGTGATCAGTGCTAAATGTTTGAGAGAAAAGCAGAAAATACTTCAGAGATGGTAGATGCAGAAGTCTTTTCCCACGAAAGGTCCCAACTGGCAGATGAAGATTAGATTAAGCTGTGAAGCAAAAGCCATTGTATCCCCTCCAGGGTTGGGGTTTTTTTGCTCTTGTCATGAAATGATTTTAAGCATAGCAGTTCTGTGTCTCATCAGGTATTTATAAAGTTAGGCTTCATTTAGAGCTTCAAAACTTCCAAGCAACTACTGTTTTAATCTGTTATCCCTATGAACTTTGCTACTACTCTGTTCTAGCCTTTAGGAAAGTGTCTGCAGAGAAAAAACTGATAACTATTCCGGATTGACAGTTTCTGCTTTCTTCACTCTTTCTTCGCTCTCCTTTCTGCCCCAGTATTTCTTTAAAATTTTAGGAGTCAGTACTTCACCAAGAGTGTTTAGTATTTTAATTTGCTTTTCTATTCAAACAGAGCGAACGGTACTGCTTATAGTGAAGCATATCTTGCATCTTAAATGGTTCAAACATCAGGACTTTTTTTCCCCAACAATAGGTAGCTAACCTCTGGAATTTTCCTTTTTCAGGCCCAGATTACCATGAAAGTGATTCAGGGGCTGTACAGTGGTGTCACGACGGTGGAACTGGATACGCTGGCTGCTGAAACGGCTGCAACCCTGACCACCAAACACCCTGACTATGCTATCCTGGCAGCAAGGATTGCGGTGTCCAATTTGCACAAAGAAACTAAGAAAGTATTCAGTGGTAAGTCTCTTTGGGGGCACTTGGATAGCAATTAGTCAGAAAGGGAGTGGGAGTTTTAGAGGATATAAATATGGAAATCTCTTTCTTAAGCAGAAGTTACTAAGTACCCAGGCTAACTAAAAATGCCATGGAGATGGAAAAACAGGAGTTTTAGGCACGTCACAAGGAAAGTGAAATTGTCTGTTTTGTGAAGAGTATCTGTATAAATAGATGAAAAATGTAACTGATTGAAATTAGGTTGCACCCACTTTCTTTCCCATTTCTTATGTGTTATAGATTCTATTAAAAAACATTGTAAGAGAAGTGCATTTTTAAGGTTAATGGATTAGTAATAGTACTGAGCAGGTAGAAGAAAAGTTATATGTTTGTAGAGCTGGGGGGGTTTATTTTCGAGGATGGGTAGTCCTGCCTGTTAAATCCTTGAAAACAGATGACAGATGATGCATATATAGGTCTGTGGATGTCCTTCTTTTTAAATACTTTTCTATTGTAGATGTGATGGATGATCTCTACAACTACATAAATCCTCACAATGGGAAGCACTCACCAATGATCTCCAAAGAAACTCTAGACATAGTTTTGGCCAACAAAGATGTATGTAACTTTTTTTTTTCCACTTCTAAGTTTTAAAAATTCAGTGAACTAGTCCAGATAATTTATTTTTCTTATTTTTCAGTAAGCCATATCTGTTTTAGGACAAAAAGCCAATGCAGAAACCAGTGCAGGTTATAACTGCTCTGTTCTGGAGAGTTTAAAAGAGGCGATGTAGGAATTTCCTTCATATAAGGATGTTTCTGTGGTAGAATCTATTTTCTTGGGTGTCCTCATAGTCACGATCAGCAAGACTAATTTGAGAAAAAGTACCTTTTGATGTAGCAATCTGTTTTGTGTGCACAGAAGGGAGAGATGAGGTTTGGGTTCTGATTTCAAGCTGTTCTAGTTCTGTGTTCTTACGGGGAAGTCACATTTGTATTTTGATTGTATCTTGTGTTTCTTGGTGTCTAGTTAGACTTCAGTAAAATGTAGCCAACAATTGTGCATTGTTAATTGTTAAAACTGCACTTGTTGTTTCAAGCTAAGTACTCTTCCCTACTTTATTCTGTGATCTGATATCTGCTTCACTAGACCTTGGAGGCCAGAAATGCCAAACAATGGTAGCATTGTTATACCTTAATGCGAGGCATAAAAAATCTGATTGTAAATGTAAATTTTTCTCTGTATTATTTCCTCTCAGCGCCTGAATTCTGCCATTATCTATGACAGAGACTTCTCCTACAACTATTTTGGTTTTAAGGTAAAAAGCACATTACTCATGATAATGAAGACTGCTGTTTTGATATTGTTCTGGAGCTGAGTCTCTTGGGAAGGACGGGAATACTTGCAGAATCTTCTAGATTTGGGCAAGGAGAGCACTGGAGTAGGTGGGACGTTAGTGGGTTTGTGAAAAACAAAGAGTACCTGCACAAAGCGGTTCTCTAACTGGATGAATCATGTACTTTCTTCTTGGCTTCATTGTGTACCCTTGGCTGCTATAATATTTTAACTGTTGGGCTCTAACTGTTTCGCAGCAGATAGCACTGAATGTTGTTGAAAGCTTCCCAGCTCATGCCATTCCTCAAGGAAATAATCTGATTCTTAATAAACAAAAACAAGGGATTTTTGGTTTTCCCATTGTTCTGTGTAACAGTTGTTCTCAGTGTGTCATCCCACACATTTGTCGTCTTCCATGCTGCTGGAACGTCTCCCCCACAACCAGTCCAGTCTACTGTGCCCCCACCATCTGCTCCTCCTGCTCCCCTCATAATATGTTGTTCTTTGCTGAATTGTTTTAGGGCATGATGCAGTGGACTCTCTGGAGGCTTAGCTGGAGAGCATTTGGCTTTTCCGTAGCACTGGGTACTTCAGATAGTTCTTGTGAATATCTGTAAGAACTGGGGGTCTTTGCCTAGAGTTCCCATCAACACACCTGATGTGGTGCCTTCTGGTTTGGGGGAAGTAGTTTGCAATGAGGAGGCAACTGGAGCGTGTAAAGAGCAGAGCAGCTGCAGAAACAGCATAGGCAAGCATGGAAAGAGGGGTGTGTCTTTCTGTATGTATATAGATATGGAATTCCCGACATCCCCTCCTGTAATTACTGCTGTAATCCATTAGGCACAAGCTTAAAGGCATCTGCTCTAGTTGTAGGCTTACTGTATTTGTCATTTTGTGTGTTCAGCACCCAGCACTGCAGATTGTGATACAGGTTGTCTGGAAAGCAGTATCATAGTATAACTAACAATACTTTAAGGAGGGATGGGGTTGTGGAGAACAAGCACTCCCTTGTCTTCTAGCCTTAATTCACTGTGGGTTGAGAGGTGGAGTTGAACCTTGAGGCTGCATGCTCCACCACCACTCCATAATCCAAAGCATGGAGTCCTCAGTGTTGGAATCTTACAGTGGACTTCTGGGTTTGTTTAGTCATTAGTTACCTAATATCCTATGCCATTAGTAAGAGGAGTGGAGTGAGTGCAGGATTGGTGCTTCTGTTGAAACCTGGGATAAGGAGCATGAAGATGCTTGAGTTTGGAGTTAACGGGATTTTTTTTTTAAACTGAAATCTGTATGTCTACTAAAATGCATTCTCTTTTTTAAAGACTCTAGAACGCTCCTACTTGCTGAAAATCAACTCAAAAGGTAAGAACTGTCTCTGTCAGCTTAAAGTATTATTTAAAAGTCAAGACCAAGGCTCAGAGCAGGGGTTGAGGAGGCGAATAGGCTACCTCATAGCTTTCTGTGCACTTACAACCCAGAAAGCCCCCTGCATCCTGGGCTGCATCCCCAGCAGCGTGGGCAGCAGGGCCAGGGAGGGGATTCTGCCCCTCTGCTGCGCTCTGGGGAGACCCCCCTGCAGTGCTGCCTCCAGCTCTGGAGCCTCAGCACAGCAGAGACATGGACCTGCTGGAGTGGAGCCAGAGGAGGCCACCGAGATGCTGGGAGGGCTGGAGCCCCTCTGCTGGGAGGCCAGACTGGGAGAGGTGGGGGGGTTCAGCCTGGAGAAGAGAAGGCTGCGGGGAGACCTTGGAGCCCCTTCCAGTCCCTCCAGGGGCTCCAGGAAAGCTGGGGAGGGACTCTGGATCAGGGAGTGGAGCCGGAGGACGAGGGGCAACGGTTTTACACTGGAAGAGGGCAGATTTAGAGGAGATATGAGGCAGAAATTCTTGACTGGGAGGGTGGTGAGACACTGGCTGGGGTTGCCCAGAGAAGCCGTGGCCATCCCATCCCTGGAGGTGTTCAAGGCCAGGTGGACGGGGCTTGGAGCAACCTGGTCTGGTGGGAGATGTCGCTGCCCATGGCAAGGGGCTGGAACTAGATGATCCCTTCCAGCCCAAACCCTTCTATGATTCCATGATTGAGTGCTGGCGTAAAGAAATAGCAACACACTTGTAGTGAGTGTTCTCTGGGCATGTACAAATTCTTTTCTTAGGCTAAGAATCCAGCATCTACAGTGGCAGTGGTATGCTTGCATGAAAAAGAGTTGATCATTAAAGAGCAGCACTGTGGCAAGTTTACTTGCGTGTTCCAAATACTGGCAGTGTGACCTGGACAACTGTGCTTTACCTGTCTGTTTTAAGGACCCAAGTGCTTTGAAAGCCGCATGTTATCTAGGATTTAGAAGATGAAGCAGTTCCTGTCCAGTTGATAACTTGTTCCGTAATGCTAAGCACTTTTTAATAAATTTAAGTTGAAAGAGGTACTGTGCTGTCAGTGCCAATTATTGCAGGACACCAGAAGGGCGAGAGGTTGATTGTGATACAATAAACCTAGAGAGCAATTGGATGCTGGATTGGATATTTTTTTGATTTTAACTGTTAATACAGATGGGGTTTTTTTTCCCCTATGAGGACAGTCGAGCATTGTAGCAGGTTGTTGAGAGGGGTTATGCAGTCCCTGTCATGTGTTTTTTCAAAACCTGACTGGATACCTGAGCAAACTGGTCTGATTCTCTTAGCTGACTCTTCTTTGACCAGGAGATTGGACTAGAGACCTTCTGAGGTTCCTTCCAACCTGAATTATTCTGTGATTCTATGAAAACTACGGCTGTCAAGTGGCCCACTGCAGGTTGTTTGTAGCTTATTGCTATGACCTCTACATCTGTCTGTACTAATCATAAATGTCACACTGACATTCTGTTTTTCCCCCCTTTGCTTTTTGTGTTTAGTTGCTGAGCGTCCTCAACATATGTTGATGAGGGTATCGGTGGGTATCCACAAAAATGACATTGATGCTGCAATTGAAACTTACAATCTTCTGTCTGAAAGGTGGTTTACCCATGCCTCCCCCACGTTATTCAACGCAGGCACCAACCGGCCTCAGCTTTCCAGGTACCTTTGGCTTTCAAGTTTGCTTAATGTACAACTGTATGAAGATAAAATTTTGGAGATCGGATCCGTTCAAATAAAATTATTTCACAACTTCTAAAAATAGTAGCTGTGTTTCTGTGTTTGTTTTATGAAGTTTTGAGAGGCTGCTGTCAGATTGAACTTGATCTCTAGTGTAGTCTTTGGGGGAAAACTACACAAGTTTCTGTAAGCTTCTAAAGCTAATGGAAATGTTTACATGGCTATATTTTATTTAAAAGTTGCTTACATACATGAATCCCAGTAATTGTTTTCTAAAATATGCTAAAAGTAGCAAGCATAATTGATATGATTTTAAAAATGTTTTGCTTTGCTAACACAGATATCAATCAGACAACTATTGCTTGTGATGTTTTCTAAAACTGTCTTTTATTCCACTTTGCAAGCTATGATTTTGCTTCATTTATTTGCTTTGCATAGCAGGTTAAAAATTCAGTGTTTACTCTTGTTTTTTGTGCAGCCTTGGTGAAATACTTATTTACTTTTTTTTGTTTTAATCTTTGTATGCTAAAGCTGTTTGTTTTCGTTAGTTGTTTCCTGCTGTGCATGAAGGATGACAGCATTGAGGGGATCTATGACACTCTCAAGCAGTGTGCACTGATCTCAAAGTCTGCTGGTGGGATTGGCGTTGCTGTGAGCTGTATTCGAGCCACAGGCAGCTATATCGCTGGGGTAAGTGTGCAGATGGTGTTCCCAGCAGAGGTTAACCTTCCGGTTTCAGGAAATGTCTATATTTCAGTTGCCAAATCAATGCTGCTTCTACTGAGTCAGTTTAACACAGCAGTCAGTCTAGCTCAGTAGTCCTTCCCTTTTCAGAATGCTCTAAGGCAAAAAGGTTGGTTTTCCTTGGTGTTTTGGCTTCCTAATAGAAGTCCTTCCAAAAAGAGGATCTTATTCCACTGTTTAATCAGACAATTCCAAGTTATTTATGTGTTAACAGCCTAGGAATAAGGAATATGCCGAGACTTGTACATTAGCCCTTTTCCATCTGTGAGTGTGTGTTTGGGTTTTTTGTCACAGCATATGTAACCTCTGCAAGCCTTTAGATTGATTATGTAATACAGAGGAAATAAGTTAGGAGGTACGTTTTATTAACTCTGGGACCAGTAGCTGATACATACGTTTGTCTGTTGGAAAAAAAGGCCGGGGGAAGGGCCTACCAAATAACTGATTGGGGTGGCCAGTTTTCAGCATAAGAGTTTTGCAGACTGCTGAAAGACATACAAAAAATGTAGGCCCATCTCTTCAGGCAGTTGCTTTTTGGTATTGATGGTTTTTCTGTGCTTCTGCAGACAAATGGAAATTCCAATGGGCTTGTTCCAATGCTGAGGGTCTACAACAACACTGCCCGTTATGTGGATCAAGGTGGAAACAAGGTACTGGCTTTCCATTAAACTAGGGTCGAGAAGGGAACCTCAGGTCAGAGGGAGAGGTTCCACATCTGTGAAAGATTGACCCAGTAACATCAGTGAGCTGATGAAGTGGTTGTAGGTGACACATAATTAAAACAGGGCATTTTCTTCCCTTGTTGATATTCTGGCGTTCCCCTTTCACTATGAATTTTATCATGCAGGTATATCTTTTGGCATATGTCTGCAGCATGATATGCACATGTTAGATTAGCCTCTTGCACTAGTTATTAGTCACTCCTTGAATGCCCTATAGTGAATTAAGGTGTAAGAGTGTAGAAGGCTTCTTGATCTGTATCCTTTGTCTTCACATAGTCCAGAGGTCAATGGAGGCATGACACAATAAATCTAAGATTTGTCAAGCTCATGTTTACACAGAGGAAATACATTTTAGGTACTAAACAATTTTTATTGAGAATCTGGAACTAATAACATGGCCTAGTTCCAATAAGTGAGAGCAACAGTAATGCAAAAAAAGCATATTGAAATTGCCTCAACGGGACTATAAAACTAAGCTCCAGCTAGTTTAGGGTATTGTGTGCACTTGGGAGCAGTGCAGGAGATTTTATTTTCAAGGGAAATTTGTTCTGATCTTGACTATATTTAATGTATCAGAGACCCGGGGCTTTTGCCATCTACCTGGAGCCATGGCATTTGGACATCTTTGAGTTTCTTGACTTAAAGAAGAACACTGGGAAAGAAGAGCAGCGAGCCAGAGACCTTTTCTTTGCCCTCTGGATTCCCGATCTCTTCATGAAGCGAGTTGAAACAAACCAGGTAAGAAGCTTGATTGGTGCAGAATAGGTCTCTTATTGGAGAAACAGGCGATCAGCCCTGGGATGGAGTTTGCACAGGGTTGCCGAGCTGTCTTCTGAGCAGCAAAGGAACTTTCTGAAAGAGCTGCTGTGCCTTATTTGAGAACTGGGCTGTGCAAGTAGAGAATAGAGTCAGAGAACTCCAGTAGGATACTTTGCTTCAGTGCTTAATCTTGCAGCCCATGACTTACGTACTGATAGTATTATGCTACATTTTTACTCTGGAGTTTCCTTAAAGCATCAAAATCTTCTCGGTAAATTGATCTTCATATGACTGCTTGCATTTGCTTTAAAATGGGCTGTAGCTTGAGAACCAGTCATTTCAAGATGAAAAATGCAGTTTGGTCATAAATGTTTGTATAATTAATTTTTAAATAAATCTGACTAGTCTGATAAACATCTTCCCATGTCTGCTGGCAGAGTTGGTTCCTAGTTTTTCAGGATGGGAAGTGTAGTTTGCATGTTACTGTTTACAGCAGGATCTGCTGGTGAAGTTGAATGCCTTTAATTAACAGGGTGCCTAGGGATTTTCTCTGAATATTTTTTCCTTCTTACAGGACTGGTCCTTAATGTGTCCAAATGAGTGTCCTGGCCTAGATGAGGTTTGGGGAGAGGAATTTGAGAAACTATATGAAAGGTAAGAAAAGTGAATGGATTTTTAGCAGTGGTCATCCATTCACAGAATACCTTTGTGTGGTATCTGGGAGCCAAAGCACAGGTTTGTGGTGTTGGCTCATGAGTGGTCAGAGAGTTCCATTATCAGATTGATAAAACGACAAAGATGGGGAGTGTCTGCTTACTGTTTGCTTCAAACTGTGACCTGCTCAAGATAGAACTATGTATGAATCATTGTTTTAGCTTGTTACAGAGAAATTCTGAAGTGATCCCTGCTTAAAGCAGTCAATGGCTTTGTTTTGAGCGAGTTATATAGGATGTTCTAGTGAAAGATTTCTGTTTCCTTTAAACAAGAATAGTTCAGAGTTCATACAGTTCAGAAGTGAATGGGATCTTGCCTGCCTAAGAACATGATGTTGTGTTTAAAAAAGATTGTCTTTCACTGCTATTTTTGGAGAGCCTTATAATTATTAAGCAACATGTGCCCTGTTGCAGTTATGAGAAGCAAGGCCGTGTCCGCAGAGTGGTGAAGGCCCAGCAGCTCTGGTACGCTATCATTGAATCTCAGACAGAGACCGGCACACCGTACATGCTGTACAAAGACTCTTGCAACCGGAAGAGCAACCAGCAGAACTTGGGGACCATCAAATGCAGCAACCTGTGTACGGAAATAGTGGAGTATACCAGCAAAGATGAGGTAAGTGGAGAACAGGAGCATTTAGGAAAGCTGAGACTGCTCCTGTTGCAGCTTTCTAGAATATGTCCGTTGGTTGCGGGGGGGAACGGGTAGCTAAGAAAATTCTGGGGATGTTTTGACTCAAGTACTTAGAGCTCTTGCACTGACTCTGTGTGTGGATTTCCCCTCCTTTCCAACTCCTGTGGAGGATTTAGTATTAAAACAAAATACCCATCAAAGTGAACCTCTGAAAGCTTGAGGGAGAAGTAAGCTCTTTGGCTTGCTGGTAGCTGATGTAAGCATCTCTTTGGCTGATGATTTAGTAAAATCATATCTCTCTTACCCCAAGACTTAAGTTTCATTGTCAATTCCCCCCGAGTTCCCTGTGTACTAGCCTAATCTTGGTGCTCCATGGATGTGCTATGTTTGTACCGCAGTATTGCTAACAAAGGCGAAGGAAGGACATAGAAATGAATTAGTGCTAATACAGCATGGGCAATTTCAAGTGCGTTAAAGCTCTTGAGGCTGTTGTAACCGAAAGTATCAGTTTCTGCTGCCTGAGCAGCCACTACTTGTTCTTTAGCTCACACTCTTTGGCATATTCATAAAATCCTGAGTAGTCTCGAAGAGATGGAGAGCCATCTTGCCTGCCTGCACTGCACAAGAAATTTTAGCTTACTTGTTTCAATTCTCCTGAGGTTAGAAATAATATTAGTGTTAAAAATTGCTCAAAAGATGCGCTAATACAGTCTGGATCTCATTGAGATCAGCTGCTGGTTCTGGCAACACAAGAAATGGTTAGCCTTAGTTTCTGAAAGGGTGGCTTATGGGCAACAGGATTGACCAAGCCAGAGAACTGAATTTTTGTGGTGATACTGATACCTACTAACGTTTTGAATTGTTGTCACCCTTTTTGCAACTCATAAGATAGCAGAGAAATGAGGAGTGCGTTTTTCCAGCCTTGTATGTTGCTTGGTTCTTTGTTTCCATATAGTTTGGATAGAGAGCATGCTCTGGGACTGAGATTGTGGTTTTTTGCATGCGGTGTTGGCTGACGCACCTGTTCTCACTGTGTTTTCTCCACAGGTTGCAGTTTGTAATTTGGCCTCTATAGCCTTGAACATGTACGTCACTTCAGAGCACACATATGATTTCAAGAAGCTGGCTGAGGTCACTAAAGTTATTGTCCGAAACCTGAACAAAATCATTGATATCAACTACTACCCTGTGCCAGAGGTGAGTGCTGTGCTGAGCTGGTACAGGGCTGAAGGCATGCCAAGAGTCTGGTGACAAAGGGCCTATTGTTCTGTAGCAATCCCAGTTCAATCTTGGGCAGAAGGAACCAGCGAGGGATTCTGTAAACCTGTCTTGGCTAATAACTGGGAGTTCCATTAACCACCTGTTTGCAGATGTGACCAGTTGTTACTGAGTTCTTAAACTTCAACCCAGAACAGTTCCTTAGTGAAGCGGTTGTAGAAAAAGCCTCCCCTTGAGATGGTTCTGCGCTTGGAATTTTTTCATGTGTGTGGCTTTCCATAAAGCACAGAACAACGCTAGGAGTACAGTGGAATGTGGAACAGAGAGAAGGATCCTGGAAAGATCCTGAGAAGGTGTAACTCAGTCTTGAGTTGTTGGTTTTATGCATTTTTGGGAGGTTGCATAGGCAAATTTCTGGAAAGTGGGGAGAGGGTTGTTGAAGAGAAATGGCAGCAGGGTTTGTTGCATTGCAGCAGAGCTGGGCATTGGAGGAGGAAATAAGCAAATACCCAAAGTATGAAGCCTAACCTGATGAGGATCAGATTTTTCTAGCGTGTACAATTTGAATGCATGAGTTTAAATGTCTTCATGGGCTTTTTTTTTTTTTTTTTCCAGAAAGTGCTTAGTGTTCACTTCTAAATCATGGCTCACTCTGTGTGTAATTTTGAGCAATTAAAATCAGTGATCACTTCTAACAAACTTAATGTGGGTCCTCAAATTTCTGCCCCACCAAACAGCAAACAGTGGGGAACTAGGGAGAATTGGAAGGTGGGTTGTTGCAGCAGAATGGATGGCCCATAAAAGTGGAGGCAATGGTATGAATGAAAATTCCTCTCAGAGGTCCTTTCCAACCTAATTGATTCTGTGATTCTCTGTAGTTCTGCTAAAGGTAATTATTCTCTTTGCTTGAATGACCTGCAGGCTGAACGCTCCAACAGACGCCATCGTCCCATTGGCATTGGTGTGCAGGGCCTGGCAGATGCTTTCATCTTGATGAGGTACCCCTTTGAAAGTCCCGAGGCCCAGCGCTTGAACCAGCAAATTTTTGAGACCATTTATTATGGTGCTTTGGAAGCCAGCTGTGAACTTGCCAAGGAGCAAGGACCGTATGAAACATATGCGGGTTCTCCTGTCAGCAAAGGAGTAAGTAGCAGGAACTGTCCTGTGTCAGGGCCAAAGCTATGAAAAGCAGATAATGTGACTGTGATTGATACAGAAGATACATGACTGAAACAATTTAGGCTGATAATATTGCAACAGTACAAATGGTGCTTGAGTTTTCCTCCGTCAATTTGGCTTCTTCAGTGCAGTAAAAAATGCGTAATTTAAACCAAGGTGGAGAGAGCAATAAAAGAAAAGCAAGACTCGGCCTGTGCTGGCTGTCCCCTTTAGCGCAATTAAAAGATTGAGTGTTTGCAAGATTGTGATACAGGATTTTTGCTGAGGCTGAATTGTAGAGAATAGTTAATAGGAACAATAGGTCAATTTACAATGTGATTTATAAAACATGGAGAAAAGAGCGCCCTGTCTAATTTGGAGTACACCTGTGTTCTTCAGATTCTTCAGTATGACATGTGGAATGTCAGCCCATCTGATCTTTGGGACTGGAAGGCTTTAAAGGAGAAGATTGCTAAGTAAGTAGTCTTGCACGGTTTGTATTAAGTGTAAAATACATTTGATACGTTGACTGGCTAAAAACAAAGGATAAGGTGCAAGTGTAAAAATGGTCCTATGTGTTTCCTCCCTGCCTCAGTAGATCTTTCTTCCAAAGTGTTTTGTGGATGGTTTTCTTTCATTTTTGTTCTTAAAAGCCAGAGAGAGCCCACCCCCTAGACTCTGATTTAGCTGAGCTCTTATTTCATCTTGGATACATCAGCAGAATGGTTTGTGTTCCGGTTAAACAAACGTAGTGATGAGTGAGACAGAGTCAGCCAGGCTTGGGAACTCTTTCCCCACTGACAGGGAAAAGCAGATGAGCCTTGAACATCCTGAAGACAGGAATCATTGAAGCATGAAGTCCCTGTAATGAGTTTATTCAATTTGTGTGGGTCTAATTTTTAAGTTTACTAAATCTGTCTACTGTCTCATGTATGAAGAAGTTCTCGAGGTCTTCATGGACTGTTCGTTTTGATTTTGTCTGAGTGCTGTGGAGTTATGGAGTGCCTGACAGATTTTTTTTTTATTTTTTTTTTTTCTGTGCACCGGTTCTAATGACTAAATAATTTGGGAAGCCATCTTATTAAAGATGAAAATAGCAAAGACTTCAGTTATACTTCCATGTTTACCCACGTTACAAGTTTAGTGGAGCTTCCTTTTACTGTGGTTAATCTGAGGGTTTGCAGGTTACCCTGAGAAGGTGAGATTTCTGAGCGTGAGCTGAGAGTTCCTTATACTGGCCCTCTTAGCTCTTTGCAGACAGTATGTAAACTGTGCTGTTCTGGGGTCTTCTCTGTCTTTTCTCACTTGGTTGAAGCTTTCTAACTCCTGACTATTGTTACTAGATATGGTGTCAGAAACAGCCTGCTCCTGTCTCCCATGCCAACTGCTTCTACTGCTCAGATCTTGGGCAATAACGAATCCATTGAGCCCTACACCAGTAACATCTACACACGCAGAGTCCTCTCAGGAGAGTTTCAGGTAAGCAAGGCAGCTGTGGGAAAGAGCTTTTCTGTTTTCGTATCTTTGATGACTTTCACTGCTAAGAAAGACAAGATGGAGGCCACACGCTTGATAACTCAATTCAGTTAGATGTTTATGTTGAAGGCTTGTACTATGTGCTGTAGTACTACAGTTTTGCATATTCCACAGCAGTCCTCATGGAATATGTATAATTGTCAAGAATTGCTTTTCTCTGGAAAAAACCTTTATGAAGCCTCAAGATGGCCTGCAGGAATACCTGCTAAATGAACGATGATTAGTGAAATTATTGAAGGGACATGCGTGCTATGGGAGGAGTAACTCAGACCACAGTGCTGCTTTGCACAGTCCTGAGGAAAGAGCTGTATGTAAAGCCCTGAACAAATCTGAAGAGGTCATGTAAAAGCTTTACAGATGCAGAGATGTCTGTCATTTGGGAAAGAGTATGAAATAATTTGAATTCTAGAGGCTGGAGTTAACAAAGACCTCTAATGTGAGACAAGAGGAATATCTAACTGTTAGGGAGGTCTGGTCTGTCCATCCCCTCTGAGGTGTCCCCTCATTGATGTTAGGGAAAGCACTGTTTCCTCCTGACTGCAAGATCAAATCAGACACGTGTCGTGAGGTCAGAACAACAGGTTTACTAACCTGCTCCACTGTGTAGGTCAGGTGCAGCGCTGCTGTACAGGTATCCCCAGTCCCAGCAAGCAGAAGTTTTTTCTTCCCAGATAAACAGCCTGCACCTATTTTGTTCTCTCCCCTTCTGACCGCAGTCTTAAAGATTTTTTATAACCTTATATAGTAATTCAGGATGTGATCAGTGGCCCTGATCTTTCCCTTTCACATCTTTTGGCATTCTTCATGCAGGAGAGTTCCATACACTTCCCTTTCTGATTTGTAGTGTCCTCTAACTTCTCCCATTACTGTCCTAGTAGTTTAACCCCAGGTTGGTGTCAGCCAGGCGTTGCAGACAGCATTCTGCAGTGGCCAGCGGCATCTCACACTTGTTACCCTGTTGTTTTAACCTTGAGCCTAGTCTGGCCATCTGCGTGCATACCCCAGTGCTGATTGAAGAGCGACAGTTTGTCAGTACTGTACAAAGTCTTGTTTAACCATTTAAAAACCTGCGCACGTTGGAGTGGTTTTGCCTCCTCTAGGAAGGCATAGCTGTGCCATAAGGCAGCACATATAGCTTAACAGAATATACAGTGCTTTCATTCTTTGGCCTTTGCCCCTTACAGGTGGTGAATCCACACTTGTTGAAAGATCTCACAGAGAGGGGCCTGTGGAATGAGGAGATGAAAAACCAAATCATTGCCCACAACGGCTCTATCCAGGTATGCGTGAAAAACCGGGGAGAATGGCACGGGGATTCCTACTAGTCTGGGAAGTGCTGACTGGATGGCTGGGGGGCTGTCTTGCCACACAGTGCTTTTGAGGTCTGCTGTATATGAGTGACTTGGGTAGCCAGGGGAGGAAAAGCTGTAATGTGTAGCATTTCCGTTAGAAATATGAGGGGGATGTGTCAGATCTCAGTAGTAATTTGTTCCTGCTAGAGCCTGCCCATGTCATAGAGAAGCCCAATGGAAATGTACTAGTAATTATTGCTAGAACAAATACCAAGTCAGGCTGTGCTACTTTATGCAGATTCTGCAAATGTTTGGATTCGCATTATCATAAAGATTTCATAGTAGGGAGTAGGCTTGAGACAGGAACTGAGTATGACATCCAGATCCAGAAGTTACACGTACAAGAGTCTGTGTGGGATGAATCATTTGTGCTGTGGAGTTTGAAATGCTGCTGTGACTGTTGTGCTTGGAGTCATGCACGCTAACAAAGCGCATCCCGCTTGTTATGAGGTTTGGAGGGGTACTAGCTGCTGGATTGCTTCTTGTAAGACCTCGCAACTATTTAGGATAAAACAGTAATGGTCTGTTTGCAAACAGCTTTTTCTCTCAAATTCCTCAGAAGAAGCTGTCCTATTTCAGCAAGTAAGGTTTCTTTATGCTTGCGTGCTTTCAGATACAGAATGCTTGGATTCAGTGGTAGGGTTCAGCTGCAAAAAGCTTTAATTCTAGTCAGGATTGCTGAAGTCTCAGCAACTGGTAAAGAATTTGATTTTATAAATTTGAACGTTTGGGCAGTCACTGGTTACACCACATTGTCAAACTCTTCCTGTTCCTTTTAGAATATACCTGAGATTCCTGATGACTTGAAGCAACTCTATAAGACAGTGTGGGAGATCTCACAGAAAACTATCCTCAAGATGGCAGCAGACAGAGGAGCTTTCATTGATCAGAGCCAGTCTCTCAACATCCACATTGCAGAACCCAACTACGGCAAACTCACCAGCATGCACTTCTATGGGTGGAAGCAGGTATCTGGGAGGGGCGCGATGGGAGGCTTGTTCAGAACAGACAGCAAATGGGGGCTGATAAGTTCTTTCATGAAAAGTTGGTCTCACTGATTCTTGGAAGGGTAATCGACTGTTTCCTTCCAAGAATCTGGTGTTCCTAGTGGAATATCTCTCGTGAACAATAAAGCTGCGGGTGCTTGTAGTGTTGCTCCCGTTAATCGTGATGACTACTAGACATGACTGTGAGGCTGGTACAGTGATACGAGCTAAGGCAGATTTGCCTCAGCAGCTCAGAGTTTGGCTGTATTGCTTGCCTGACCTCCAGCTGATTCCAGCTCTTAGACTTATGCTTTTGCTCTGCAGGGTCTGAAGACTGGCATGTACTATCTACGGACAAAACCAGCTGCTAACCCCATCCAGTTCACCCTGAACAAAGAGAAACTCAGAGAGCGGGAGAAGGCCTCCAAGGAAGAGGAAGAGAAGGAGAGGAATAAAGCAGCCATGGTGTGCTCCCTGGAGAACCGGGATGAGTGTATGATGTGTGGCTCCTAATGGATCTTCTCTGCAGTGCCAGCAAAGCCATTCCACCTTGCTGGAGTCCTAGTATAACTATCTATGAAGTTATATATGAAGTTATAACTAGTATAACTTCAGGATGTAGAGGCTTGCTGGAACTGTGGCAGGAGGGGTGATCACAGTAGTGTATTGTAGCTTTCCCATCCAATTGGGGGTTGGTGCACAGGTATGGATAGGGTGCATAAGAAGTTTGTATATTGCTTTAGTAGCTGGGCTTCCTGAACACTTAAGTGCTCTTGCATGGTCTTACATTGAACCCCATAGGCAGGACTTCTCCTGAACAAACAGGGAAAGTGCTAATGCCACTTATCTTAAATATCTGTCCAGGGGACTTCAGGCAATTCTTTTCATTTACTACAGACTGTTACTCATGTCTTCAGACAAAGAAGCGGATCTGTCTGATATCTTCTCCTTTGCTGTGATAAGACAGCAGGAAAACATCCCTAGGTTAGGTGTGTTGTACACTTGCTGTGCTGTCTGTCATGGCAAAGGAGCAATTTCTGTTAAGCTGGAGTGTATGCACATCTGCCAGTGAGACCCTTCTCCCACTGTTTCTTACTCTCCTTGCCCCCTCCTCTTCCCTTTCCAAAAAGCTTTTTAAAGGTGCAGGCTGGTGGTAGGTCTGTTGCTACCATCCAGCCTGACAGGGCAGAGCATTGTGCTTAATAAATGTTCCTTTTCAGTTCTGACCAGGAAATGGCAGAAATGCTGCAGTGCATTTTATTCTGTATTAAAAACCCATTCTAATTGGGTTATCTAATCAGTCAGTTTGCTGTTAATGGGCTTCCATGCTGTCCTTGGCCAGAAAGCCTTCTGAAGTGAACATGCCATCTTTTTCTTTTTTTCCAAGAGTTGCCTTGATCCACCCCGGCTAGTTATTTGATCTTTTAAAAATCGTATATTTTAACTTATCCATGTACTTAACTCCCTGCTCTAATGCGATGGGGCTTCATCATCCTGTTCTTAAATATTTATTGAATTCATGTACCATACAGCTAACCCTTTAATCCAGCCAAACTCAATAAAATGTGGAATGTCAAAGGAATGAGCAAGTGGTATCTTGGAAACACTTTTTTTGATTAAAAGTGAATGTAGCAGCTGGTGGCTGGGGCCTTGTTTGTGAGCCCTGCACCTCTTGCACACAGTTCCTCCCAGAGAAGTGTCCGAAGGCTCTTGTGTAAAATGAGGCATGTAAGCAGAACCCTGTATTTGCTGGAGCAGCCATGCTTAACTCAGTAGGGTGTCTGTTTCTTTGTGTCGTTTTGAAGATTTGGGTTTAAGGTAAACATGAGGAAGGGGCTGAAGTAATGCCAAGTCTGTGTTTCAGTAACATGCAAAGGATGTATGCTGAGTTCACAGGGCAAATCTGGGACTGTGCAAGAGGCAAGGCTTGAACTCTTGCATCTTGTTTTTCAGTCCAGCACTTGCCCTGTTTCTTCTGCTTCTGGCTTCTCTTCTAAGGCACCACTGCAAATGCCTTGGGAAGTGGCTCTCTGCTTCCAAGGGACGACTGTTATGTCTAGTTGCCACTCCTGGCAGCTGTGCTACCCAGGAAATTTCCCAAAAAAGATTCTGGGGGGACAGGGCCTTTTGACTCTGCCTGAGTTTGGGAAAGTTCAGTAGTTGCAAGGACTGGAGCAGGGCTGATGGGAAGGCAGAATCCCCCTTGCAGAACATGCCAACCTCACCTGTTGGACAGTGAGGATGGAAGGAGGGAGTTCAGTGAGAATTGAAACTGATGTGTTAGGCTGTCAACAGGGACGTGGAAAGGTATGGGCTAGAGGCAAAAAACCTGCTGAGGAGCTGCTGTTTAGACCATAATGGGTAGGTTTAGTGAAGTTATGAAGATGCTTGTGCCTCTCTGTTCCCACTTGTTTGGTGGAGAACTTCAGTGGGACAGATGGGGTCCATTCCCCTCTGCTGCTGCTCCCGCCCATCTGGCACTGACCCTTTGCTGTCTCGACGGTAGAGTGCAAATCGGGCAGTCGAGGCTGCGGCTGCTGTCTGGACCAGTGGGATCTCGTGCAGTCAAGGGCAGGGCTGCTCAGCGTGTCTTCTGCAGCCAGGTCAGCAGTAAGCTGTCACTCAATCAAACAAGCCTTTGCTTCTAGAGCATCACAAAGCGAGTTTGGGGTTGGGTGTGACGCGGTAACGCACTGTTGTATCCCTGTGTAAACAGGAGTAGCTCCCAGGGGACCCCACAGTCTAGACTCTCCTTGTTCTTGCCGTTTGCTTTTGCTGATGCCTCTCCTTGAGGCACTCCTAAACACGAGTGCTGTTCAAATCAGCACTCCTGCCTGATCTGGTCTCCTGGGGAAGAGTGAAGAGGGCTTACGCTTCCTGCTAGACAGAAAGGAGAGGCAGTTAGAGGAGCTGGAGTGAGGGATGAGAATTGCTCTGAATGCTGATGCTCCTTGGTGCACCCTTTGGGGGTGGGGGAGGTCTAAGGAGCCACCATCTCTCTCCTGTAGGCAATTTGTCCTTAACCACTGCCCTGGCTACTGCTTGCCTGGCCTTTGGGCTGTCTCCTGCTGCCTGCACTTTTCTGACAAACACTTATTTCCATAAAGACCAAGCAAATTTTCCTGTTGCTGTTCCCTTAATCCCCCAATTGTTACCACTAGCCAGGGAAGCGCTCTGTCATTGCTTGAGTGGGGTCAGTTTTGCTCAGTTCCTTTTCTGAAATAGGTTTCTGTTACCTCTGCTGTGGCTGGGCTAAAGCAACACTAAACAGGCTGTTTCCCTTTTGAACATCTCCCCACTTGACAGCAAGGTGCTGCTGCTCTCTAGGAAATAGCTCCGAGGTACAGAGGGAAAAAAAAAAAAGGAGGGGGGAGGGGGGATTTAAATGCTAGAGACTCAGACTGGTGGCAGTTTGCCTGTGTGTGGTTCCTGGAGCAGGGGGAGAATAGGGAAGCGAAGGGGTTCATGGTGGTACCTTGCTAAGCGTGGGCTGCCTGACGGGGTCTGTAGGAGGTCCGGAGTGTAGAGACAGCCTGAGAGCCTTCCCTTCAGCCTCGTGCACTCAGTAGCCAGGGTCCTCTTCAGACAACCAGCGCTCGCTGCCCTTCTGTCCTGTTAAAGCTGAAGTGGAGGTGGTGAGACCACCTACATGTCTCTCCCTGAGGCTGCAAGGCAAGGATCGATGCCTGCCTTGGCCCAAAGTGCTCCTGCGGAGCGACTGCATTGTCTACAGAGAGGCAGCCTGGGAGAGGAGCGTGCGTCTTGCTGATGATGGGACGCTGCAACCAAAGGGGTAAAATTCAGACGAGTCAGACCAAGAGTCAGCCTGAAGGACAGTGAGGACAGCAGCTGCCTATAAGAAGCAGCCTGGGCTGTGTTCCTGCCTCACTCTTTAGCAGCCTTTGAGTGCACAAGCAGCTGTCCCTGCTCTCAGCCGATTCCCAAACAGTGGCACCGAAGCTGGACATGTTCTTCCTCAGACTGCTGTGAATCTGATCTTCATGTAGCCTTCAGCAGCGGCCCAGCCCCACCTCAGGAAGGTGGGAGTTATCCCATCTCCAGTTCTGTGGGACATGTTCATGGGAGGTGTAAGCTTGAGCTTCATCGCATCTGGGTGAGCGTTAACACCAAGACCTGCTGCCTCCGCAATAATTTCTGTGTGTCCAGCTGTCCGTTCACAGCAGCAGCACCTCTAACACACTGGGGATGTGGGTGGCTCAGGCCCCTGTGCTTGGTGCTGGCTGTGGGTGCTGAGCCTGTCCTGCAGTGCTTCTCTGTGGTGTTGGGTCTGGGGTGGCTGCCTGTGAGCTCTTGATTTAGCGAAGTCCAGCCCTGTGCAGAACTTTCTTGGTGAGAAACTTACCCAGGAGCTCTGTTGCTGGGACTTAATTTAAGTTCAGGGGAGTGGATGTTTGCTGATTTAAGAGGGCCGTCCAGCCGCTGTTCATGCTGCCATCCCTGTGTTGCTGTAGCTGTCATCCAGCTGTGCTGCTTCTCAGTCCGAGAAGGAATTGCTTTTATTGCTGTAGACTGTGCCGCCTTGCGACTGCTCGTGCCAACAGATGGGAGGTGGTGGGTAGGAGCAGCTGAGGAATGGACCATTGTTCCGTGACAGCAGGAGTTTGGACTGGCTTAAACTGATTTTGAGGCTGCAGCCATGGCCTTGCCCGTGGCCGTGCATAAGGATCTGGGCTAGAGCAGTGAGCGTGGGTCACACCAGACTGCTGCCCTCAGCACCCTCCATTCTTCCTCCGAGATGTTTCTGTGTTCTCTCTGTCCGCCTTCTGCAGAAAGACTCTAGCATTTGTATTTTTAACCCTGACTTCTTTACCAGACGGACTGGAGAGATTTTCTCAGGTTTTTCTCCCTAAAGCCTGTAGCATTGAGCATCTTTGTTTATTTCTCTGCTGCTCCTAACACAGGATCTCTCCTGTGTTGTAGCTTTAACTCATTCCTGGGGAAGTTATCCTACAGTTAGAAAACTGCTTAGGAATGTAACTTTTATCATTTTCAAGATGTATCTAGAACATTCATCCTACCTCATCCCATACCACAACTTCCATGGGATACTCTGCTGGCATCTGTTCTGTGGTGGTCAGCAGCAAGAGGTGGTCGGCTGGAGGTCTGGTGATGCAGAAGGTAAAGCTGACGGGGTATCTGGGAGACGGGGCCCTGGCCCCTGCAGTCACAGGAGGACCTGGCACACACGTGCTTCCTCAACACGGCGTGTGCCATCATAAAGCTGCCTTTCTCTGGATTACTTTTGTCCTCCCTACTTTCACTGGGGAGGCTGGTCCAGGCTCTCAGTGTCTAGTAGGCAGCGTGGAGCCAGAAGGAGTGTGTTTTTATTCACAGCAAACTTATTCATGCTTTTCCCCCGCAGGTGCACTGCTCAGGTGTGTATTTTGTCCGACAGCTTTTTGATTCCCATCTCCTGGATGGGATTTTGCAGTGTGATGTGTTACGCAGATGCAGAAGAGCCGAGCGCAGCTGAGCGTGCAGAAGCCACTCATGGTGCGCGTGTGCCATGCATGCTGCCTGGTGACAGCCAACGCGTGCCAGTGACAAGCGAGCGGTGTGTGCCAAGCCGCTTCCACAGCTGTGGTCCGCGACGGTGTGCTCGTGGCAGGGTACGTGCTGGCTGTCAAACCGCAGCATGGCGTGACCGCAGGAATGTGTGCTTGGAGCCAGGACCCAGGTGATTTCAGAGAGCTGCTCATTGAACCTGCTCGTCAAAGCCTCCGGTGAAGGATGCTCCGTGACTTCTTTGCTTCTAGCGTTTCATTACTGTCACTCAGAGTTCCCCTAATTCCCGGCTGAATTATTGATGCTGCAAACTAAGCTCATCCTTCCTTTGGTAGTCACGGAGAGAAACAAATCCCCACTCTTTAGAACAGGCTTTTACCTCCTGACAACAGCTGTGTCTTACCCCTTCCTGCTCCCTGTTTATTCAAGAAAACAAACCCAGTCTCTTCTTTTCACCTGTCATTATTTTCTTATTGATCTGGTTCATATGGATTCTTTCCATTTCTGTCTGTCTGAGACCACAGTGCCCAAACCCTGGTGCGGTACTTGGCTGAGATCACAGCAGTATCAAGCAGAGCTGAATAATAACACCCGTGTCTTGTGTGCGCTGCTGCTGCTATTGAACTTCAGAATTAAACGTTTTTTTCTGGTACTGGCTGTGTGTTGCCAGCTCATCAGGGTTACAGTCTGCTCCGAGCCCAGCTCCGTCCTTACCACCTTGCTGCTTACCCAGGGATTTCTCGCTCTGGAAACCACACTCTGATTTTCCCTGTGAAGTGTGGCACTTTCCACTGATTTTGGCTAAATTTCACATTGTGGATTTTGGGCTCTGTCTCATGGTCAAGGTCACTTGAAATCCCTCCTGTTCCTGGGGGGAGTGCAGCCCTCCTCGGCTGGGTCTTGGCCCCAGGTTTTACTCCATCACTTGGGTTGTTTTGGGCTCGGCTCGGGAGGACTGTGAGAGCTCTGACTCTGAGCCACTCGGAGCTGCAAGAGCACTGACTTTTTTTCCTTTTCTTTCTGCCTCTGTGTGTATTTGAGCTGGTGCTTCTTAATTTATGGCAGTAAAGCGTAACTGAGATTCTTAACTCTGCAGCCGCAATGCAGCAGGAAAACAAGGAGCTTGTCTTTCCCCCCAAGGCTCTTTCCTATCTATTTTCCTATTTTAAAAATTACAATTTTTAATGTATCACTTTCTTGCTGTAGAAAGTGTCCTCCGAACTTTTTGTAGATGCTGCTGAGAAATATCAGATGGCAAATACAGGGAGGTGCTCACAGACTCCCCCCGTCTCTGCCCAGAACTCATTTGTGCTCCATAAAAAATGAGGCATTTGTCCTGGGGGAAGATGCTAATTCCCTGGAGTTCTTGCATTGCCTAGGATTTTTTTTCTGCCAGCACTGAAGTCAAACTCAGTAACAAGCATAAAATATTGCTGTGCGGCTACTTCTGTTTAATATTCATTTTGCAGCTCAGTCAGCTCCTGTTCTCTGTTGCTTCCCGTACAAGCCTCGTCCCCACCATGCAGGTGTTTAAACATCTAACCTCTCATTAATTTCAGCCCAGGAATAAAATGATGGAGGGTTTATGAGACTTAGATGGGGGTAAAGGGGGAGAAACAGCAGCCGTGGGCACACTGTCCTTTCTTTGGGTTGCTCTTGGGCTCTTTGTGAATATCTCAATGACCCCTGGCTGCCGTGTAAATGAAATAATAGACATAAAAGGTATCTGAATTGCTTTAACATCTGAAAGAGACATGAAAGATTTCACCCCAACCTCCAGTGCATCCCAAAGTCTGAGTCCAGTGGTCCGAGCCGGTGGGAGGAGAGCACCTCGCTGGGGGCTGGGAGCTGACGCAGTCCTCGCCCAAAGCTGTGCCGCAGTGGAAGGACAGCGCAGGGAATGGGTGGTACTTGCCAGTTTTGAATCCAGGACTTGGACTCAAGTCAGACACGTGCCAGTCTGACTTGATCTGAAATCCTCTGGTGATGTAGATTCCCCAAGCGCGGTACTCCAAGGCTGGCTTACTGCTAGAAAGTTTTTCCTAAAGTCTAAGCTAAACCTCCCTCGGCAGCGGAGAGCAGAGGCTTGTTTTCAAGGAGCCCATGGGCTCCTCACTGTCTCCACAGGGACTGCAGGACACGCTGCCTGATGTCCTCGGTCAATGCCCTGTAAAAGATAGGGTTGAGGGTGGCTGGGTGGGAGATATAGCCAGCACTCAGCAAGTTGTGTGTGTCCTGTGAGACTGCCTGGCCAGCGCGGTACGTGATGGAGAAGGCAAGGCAGGCGATATAAGGAAGAAATTTGTTACGCTGAGGGTGGCGAGACACTGGCCCAGGTTGCCCAGAGAGGTGGTGGCTGCCCCATCCCTGGAAACATTCCAGGCCAGGTTGGACGGGGCTTTGAGCAACCTGAAGATGTCCCTGCTCATGGCAGGGGGCTGGACTAGATGGCCTTTAAAGGTCCCTTCCCCCCCAAAACCCTTCTGTGATTCTAGATGCAGTGAGAACTGCCAGCCGCTGGGGGCTGCAGGTGCGGGGATCTCCGCTGCTGGAGCCAGGGCTGCGTGGCTGAAGCCAGGGTGCAGGACCGGGATGCGGGTGGCCTCCAGCATGATGAAGAAAGCCCCCAGCACCATGCCCACGATGCTCTTCTGGGATGTGCTGCTGCGGGCTGGGTGTGCCCAGGCACAAAGCTGGATGGCACTGGAGTGGCAGAGAGAGTTTGGAGGCTGTGGTACAAACCACGGACCAAGACTACCCAGGTTAGACAAGCCGGCAGCTGTGTGGACGTGATGTCCGTGTGGCGTGGTGGCTTGCAGATTGCCCTGTCCCCCTCCAGTACAGGATGGAGGAAACCAGGACGAGCATCAGGCAAGTGAGCAGCATCTGTGCCAGGCAGCGAGACGAGAACCAGGTGCTGGTGCGGGAGCAAGAATCGGGCGGTATCAGCCCCACTGAGCCCCAGGGCAGAGTGAAGTTGAACACCCATGGGGGAGCACAGGCTTTCCTCCACCCCAATCGCGTGGATAACTGCTGGGCACATGACGGCAAAGAAAGGGGGGAAGAGCAGAGCCTGAGGTTCCCGGAGCACGGGAGTCCCAGAGGGTGAACCTGGTGTTGGAGGGTCCCTCCTTTGCAGCCCTCCTGCGTCCTGGCCGAGCAGCCCAGCGCCGCGCAGGCACCAGAGGATGTTTGCCTCAACAGCCAAAGTGCTGCGCCAAGACACTGTGACCGCAAAGCGAGGAGTAGCTTTGCAGAGAAATAACAGTGAAATGGCTGGGTCTGGCAGAAGCTTTACCTTCTGGCCGTTCAGATTGAATAGCTATTGCGGCGTAGCGTGGGCTGCGGCTTGAGAGCGTGCTCTCCCTGCGAGATCAGACACCGGGATGAGTAGCTGTTTGTTCCCTGAGCTCCCCGCGTTCCTCGCTAGGGCAGGCGGGAGGATTGCTGTGATCAGCGCCGACCTGCCTGGGAGTCGTACCCCGCTTTTTGCCCGTCCTGCGGGGCTGGTGGCAGAACAGCCGAATCACGGAGCTACAATTCTGAGCACGTGCTGAGGGCAGCTTTCCACCCTGCGCTGCGCCTCTGTGGTTTGTACCCGTGTCCTGCACAATAAGGACATTCGCTCGCTGCTGTTACAGCGCGCTGGCTCTGCTTCAGTACACCCCGCTATGCTGTAGAGGGGTTGTGGTGTTTGGTTTGGGGTTTTTTGCAGAGGTGGCTGTCCACGTTGGACAGATGTCCTATGGCCCTGTGGGTGTTTGAGGCCGTGTGTTACCTTGTGACTGTAGGCAAGTTTTTTGTAACACTGATATTTAATTTTTTTAGATTAAAATACCAAAGCTTTTTTTTCTTTTCTTTTTTTTTTCCCCCCAAAAGAAAAAATCAGCGCACACCGGGAATTCAAAGGTTTTCACCGTGCAAAGAGAAAGCTCTGTGTATCTATGGCTAGATCCTACCCCTGGCTGAGGCGTCTCTGGCCCTGCAAGGCTGAGGCTGCTGGAGTACGGTGGTACCCAGCACGGATAACTGCTGAACTTGATCCCAAAGCACTGGCCTGTCCAAGACTGGAACTCGGTGCCCCGTGATACATCAGCCAAGAGACCCACTGGGTCTTGCTGACCTCTCACACACTTGGGTCAACTGGTGAGATATCCAGTAGGGGTAATTGGGAAAAGGCAGGTTATTTTAATTGCAGCATGGGCTGTTAACTAGTACTGAGCACTGGGACAGAGAAAAACTACAAGATGCAGCATCCAAAGCCTGCGGTTCCCAGAGGCTGTGTCGCATCTGTCATGCTGATTTCAGGGAGCTTTTTCTAGATCATACCCTCTTGTCCCCACGGTCTGTGAGGGAAGCCCGTGGTTTGGCAGCCCTGAATCCATCACCTTGAACTGGTGTCCTACAGGTAGCGATGACTGTTAGCTGCTTGTAGGAAGCAGTTTGAGTGTGGAGGGGAAATTCTGAGGCTTGACAGTACATGGCTGGCCCAGGGAAGCTGGAAATTGCTGGTTTGGACACATACAGTCTCTTGTTAATGCTTTCCTTTTCCTTTGGCTTGCCCTGGTAATTAACTCTCGTCACATGTCGTCAAACTCTCTTCTCCTGCCTGACAGAGGGTATTCAGAGCTCCATTTCCATGGTGATGTGCAGGATGTTGTGTGTCTGCACACAGAGGTGTTATCTCCACTTGCTTGTGACTGCTGCCTTAAAGGGGATTGACATCAAACCTCTTTTTTCAGGAGTTTTAGGAGGTGCCCCCTGATCTCTTTGGTCCTCACACCATAGATGATAGGGTTGATGCCACATGGCAGTAGCAGGTATGTCACACTGATCAGGTTGTGCATGTCCTCAGAGACAGATTCCCCATGAGACAGACTATTGAGGAGGAGAGGCTGGACAAAGAAGTCACCAGGATGACTATGAGGTGAGTAGCACATATGTGGCAAGCTTCATGCTGCACTTTCCCAGAAGCAATTCTGAAGACCTTTTGAATTATCCTGCAGCAGGATGTCAGGAGAAAGCCAAAATCAAAGACAATTGTGATGGCTCTCATGGCTGGTCCTACCGCCTTGTTCCTGGAGATGTCCCCACAGGACAGGTTCACCAGGACCATGGGCTCACAAAGTGCTTGATGATAAGAGTGGCACAAGTGCACCTTGGATGCCAGGATCACCACTGGACTGACAGAAGAGATGTTCCTCACCACTGCAGCCAGAGATAACTGGGAAAGGTATTTTCTGGTCATTATGTTTGTGTAGTGCGGTGGGTTGCAAATGACCACGTACCTGTGGCCATGAGAAGGAGGGATGTTGCAATCCAACACGATGAAGAAGTATGGGCAGAAGATCTGGGCCACGCAACCCCCCAACGAAATGTGGCTGAGATGAAAGAGGAAACCCAGCAGCATCTTGGGCACAAATGTACTGGAGCTGCAGAGGATGACCATCAGGAGCAGAGCGATCAGTGAGTAGGTGGGGGAATGGAGGTCTTCACTCCCACAGTGTAGGTGAGGATGGAGTTTGCTGTGACGATCTGAAGGTACAGCCAGAAAATAAGGATGAGGAGGAGCAGTTTGGGCTCATGGACCCCAGGGAATCCAGCCAGGAGGAATGCAACCTGGGACGTGCTGGCTGACCCTGTGTGATTCCTGCCTGCCATCCCAGAGCGTCAGCCTGCTGGAAGGGCTCGGCTTCCCTCGGCCTGAAAGGAGAAAGTAGAGTTTCTCCTGCTGCAGATGCAAATCTTTTCTCACTACGATAAAATGCTTTCTGTGCTGGACAGGCCCATGGAAACTCTGAACTACAAGTGGGGAGAAAGACAGAAGGTCTGAAGGCTGGTGAGAGGTTGTGCTCCCGCCGCAAGGGCAGCACTAACCTCCGCTGCCTGTGTTTTCTCTTCCTTTAGTTCCTTTAGTAAGTGAAAGGCAGCAAAAGGCTTGAAAAATGAGCCAAAACTCTGGTTATTTTTATTAAAGAAGCACCTATGCACTCCAGGATTCACTGAACTTGGTCCAGCTCTACCCTGCCAGCAAGTTTATCTGCTATCAAGCAAGACTGAGAGGAGAGAAACAGGATGGAGGAATGAAGTGATGTGCTTGAAGTCACGAACCCACTCAAAGGCTGAGCCAGGTCTCCTCCGTCTCACCCCTGCCACTAAACCATCCCACCTCTCCCACCGGGTGATGCTCAGAGCACGTTTCACCAAGCAGGTGACTTCCCTGCGAGGTGAAGAGCAATTTTCCGTGCGCTCTCCGCTCACGTTGAGTATCTGGGGGCAGCAGGGGTTGAAAAGCTATGTAAGTACCAGAAAAATAAACCGGGGCCAGGTCCTGGATATCACAGCTTGACTGTCCACACTGCTAAATTGCTAGTGTGGTCACTGGTATGGTTTAGACAAGGGACGACTACCCCAAAAAATTCCTGGGCATGTTTTGGGGGCGAGCAGGGGCAGTTTTTGAGTCTAGAAGATTTTTAGCGTGGGGGCATAATGCATGCATGCCAGCTGACCGTGGGGCCACAGAAGGGTGCCTGGCACCATTTGGCTAATTCATATAGGTGTAGAGAGAAGTCAGCAGGATTTCTGAGAAGACCTGAACGCTGATGGCCTTTGATGCAGGGTGCATTGTTTGTTTTGGGCAGGGTACAGCAACACTGGACAGATGAAATGAGGTCGCTGAGCTGTAGGTAGCACCGAAGACAAACCACGCATATGCATGCAAGGCGCAGTCCTCGACGCCGGTGCTGTTCGGGGGCTCTGAAAGGGACGGGTCCTCCCACATGAGACCCAGGCAGCGCTCCTCCTCGCATGTCTGCTGATCCAGAGACAGCCTTAGTTTCGGATGGGGTCCAAGCTACAAACCATTCATTTTTTTTCCACCCGTGCACTGGTGGCGGGTGCTCGGTGAACCCTATTTGCATCTTCCTTCCCACTACCATGGTCTAGGGTTGAAGAGAAATGCCATGGTTTCTGTCCCTTAAAGTTTTCTATATGCTCAGCTCCTGATGCTTTGCCCTCAGGTGCCGTGGCTGAGGCTCATGTTTTGTTCAGGGTAAGGAGACAAGCCCATGGCTACAGTAGTGCAAAAGAAAATATTCACAGTGTGTATTTTGGCCTTGCTAGAGCTAGGATGCTTTGGGAATCTTGGTGAATTTATGGAAGGGATTACCTGCCAGGCTGAGAGCTGAGACTGGGGCCCTGACACAGCCAGTCCTCGGTGTCCTGCGGCTCTCAGGAGTTACCAGTATACAATACACACGTGTATTGTCCAGGGAGCACACAGCGTGGAACACTCACCCTTCTCCCTCCCGTCTTCCCCTTTTTTGTGTAGCGGGGAGCTCTGTCCCTGCAAACACCCCCCCATCAGGGCTGGTGGACGGGGCTGCTGGTAGCGCACGGAGGGAGCCAGGGAGGGGGCTGGATCGGGAAGCCTTTGCTGCGAGATGTGTGTTCTGTTTGCTCTGGAATGGTGAAAGTCTGTCTGAGTGTTGGCAAAAAAATCACTAAGCACAATTATCAACACAAGCCGTTTTAGAGTGGGGAGATGGAGATCAAATTGATTCAGGGTTGACTGAAGCATCCCAGCTTCTGTGTACTTATTTTAGCGAATCTCTTCCACTCTGCTATTTCCTTGATAAAAATATAAATCCTTGCTTTCTTACTGTGAGCTGAGCTCCTGTCCTGCCCCAGCACTGGTGAAAGTCTCCTTTCTGAGAGGAGACGGGAGCAGGAGGTGGTGCCTGGGCACCCTCCACCCCGGGGTCCCTGCAGGACGGCAGCGTGGGAGCCTCCTCTTGGTGAGAGCTAAGGGAGGGTCATCACAGACCCCTGCTGTCACCAGCATTGTGGCATATAACCCCCGAATGCAGCACTCCAAATGCCTCCTGGAGACCTGTTTGGTTGTTTTCCCCTTCTGCTGAGCTGCTCCTGCATCTCGTTGCTCTGGCAGCAACCCCCAGCCATCTTTCAGCCTAGCAATCCGCTTGGTTTCTAGCTTGCTGTCCTGGGCTTGACAGCAACCTTTATTTCACATCCCTCATCTGCTTCCCGAGCAGCCCAGCCCTCTCCCGCTCTCCCTCGGCCAGAGCAAACCGGGCTCTGCCAGCACCGTCTCTCAGGGAAGGGCTCCGTGCTCATGCCCAGCATGGGTAGAGCAGGGGTACGGAGGAGCGAGTTTCTCCTCGGGGGTGTCCCATAGTGCAGGGTCGCTTGGTGGCCACTTTCCCAGGTGGAAAGGCACTCGCCAGGACTGAGGCATGGCAGCAGTGAGGCATTCCCAAACCACAACCAGGAACCAGCGGTTTCAGCCCCAGCAAAGCTGTTCATCGCAGTTCTGACACGGTGCTTGGGGGTCTCTGTGAGAGCCGGGCGTCCCAGGGGAGCCCAGTTTTTAAGACATGACTCAGGCGGGGAAACATGCTCTGAGTCTCTCTGCAGCTTTGACCCAGAAAGGCTCATTTTAAACATATGCTCAGAGTTGTGAATGTCAACGAACTGACTTATCAACAGTATGCACCCACCAAAACACCTGATGGGAGAGGAACGTCATTGTGACTTCCCTTGGGAGAGGAGGGGGCAGGTGTCCCAGGGCTGGGGTGTCTGACACGGGCACGGACACGTCTGTCTGAAATGGGAGGTGATGGTGCAGAGCGGGAGCTGCTTGAGGGACACCCTCATGGGCCACAAGCCTGCACCACCAAGGGTACTGGGACAAAAAGCCATCCCTGGCAAGAATATGCAGAAAAGGTGAAGGAGGAGAAAACATATGGAGGAGGAGACGATGAACGTGCACACCGAAAGAGCAGGGCAGAGGCAAGAGAAGAGAAGTGATGGGCAATAAGAAAGGTGGCTCCAGGATTTAGGATTCAGACCTAAACTCAGTTCCCTCAGGGAACCCCAAATCCCCACCAGCCTGGAACCTCTGCTTGGACACAGCCACATCCCAGAGCCTCGGGATGCGCCGCATGAACAGGGAGGGAGCAGTGAATCGGGAACTCTGCCAAGGCACAGCCGGAGGCTAAAGATAGAGTTTGTGCCCATCAGCTCAGTTTCACAGGAAGAGGGTTTCTGGCAAGGAAACCACCTCTTTTCTCCTGCAGGAATGTATGTTCCTCCAGTGAAGTACGTGGATTTCTCCCTGGTTTCTGACAGAGTGCAGCAACAGCTACACGCCTTGCTCTGTGAGGGATGCGCGGGGAGCATCGGAGGATGAAATGGCTCATGAGTCACTCGCGGTGCTCAAGGCAGCATTATTAATTGGGAGGCCTCAAGGCAAGGACTTCCAGCAATTGCTTCTTCCTCCAGTTCTACTACAGATTTTGTTGGCGATCTGGATGTCAGTATGAGGTCTGGAAACTTCCCTCCTCCGGGACCCTGGTGATAAATCCCCATCCTCCTTGGGTGAAGCCTTCCAGCCTTGGGCTGTCAGCAGGTCTCATCAGCCCCTGCAGTCTGTGATCAACTTCTTAATGACAACATCAAACGAGCCCCAGGACAACCACTCCTGAGCTCCCTGGGGCTGGTACATCACTTGTCGGTGCTGCCTGATACCGTCTCCCCTGGTCCTTGCTCCTCTGCCAAGTCCTTGTCTGATCACCATCTCCTGCTCCTGAGCTGTCCTGGAGGCATCCGCTGCTTTACTGGGGTCCGGGCTGGCCTGGTCCCATGGCCAGGAGTTATCAGTCAGAGGGTCTGACGCCCCCCTCCCTTTGAGTGGACCCTTGATGTGTTTTACCCCATTTCCACTCAAGTCTAGTTATTCTTCTCTTCAAGCCAGCAATCATTTACTGGATGAGTCACAGAGGGGCATGACTTGGGCAAAAATCAAATCCTGGTTTGGCAGGGGATTTATGAGCACCCCCCCCATCTATTCCACGGTAGAGGATAGTTCGGGAGTAGTCAGTATGAATGCTAATTATGACATTAATAAAATTAGAAAAAAAAAGCCAAAGTCTTTAGGAAAGCTTCCTGACTGTGGGGTGAAGGCTGAGGAAAAAACCAACAAACCCAAACCAAATATGTTGCAAAAATATTTTAAAATTAATATAAACCAAAGTAAATACTCTTACTAAGTGATGGATATGGTAAAACTGCTGGTAATGCTGCAGAGAAAAGGGAGGCATTTGGTCGAGCGCTTTGTTTGAAGAGAAGCCAGCCATTGCCTTGGCATCGCAGGCAGATTAAGAAGCTCCTTTAGGCCCCCTGGGGACAAAGTGTCTGATCATGCATGTAGGTAATGGTTTTGAACGGACTGTCCGACTTCTCTTCATATTTGAATTGGAGGAGAGGAATCTGGCCCAAAATCTGGACGCTGGGATGTTCTGGCAAGCGAGTGCCATCAGGGCAAAGACCAGAAGGGCATTGACACCAGTCAGCGTGGCCACCTGGCTAGTAGATTGTGTTAAATAAACTCCAAAGTCAGGTAATTTGGGGAAGGTGCCTGTTTAGACAGCGTGTTGTAAGGTGGATGGCCAGCACAGGGACATGTTCTCCCTGGGCTTCATCCCCATGGATGGCATCTGCAGCTGGCAGCTCAAGGAGCATCCCGTCTGGATCTCCGGAGAAGACTGGCATTGAGGCATCCCCACTGAGTTGCATGAGCCAGGAAAGGGACAAAAATCATCAGGGGTCTAGAAAAGGTGGCCAGAAGGAAAGGCTGAAGGATCTGGTGACATTTGGTACAGAGAAGACCGAGGTGAGGTACAAAACCAGTCACCACGCACTGAAGAAGCTGTTGCAGAGAGACCAGGCAAAACCTTTCCCAGCAAGGAGAGGTACAGCCCAAAGAGATGGGATCTCCTCAAAACACCTGCAAAATTTTTAAGGAACAGGCTGAAGCCCATCCGATATGATGAGTGTCAGTGGAGCTGGCTCAGCACTGGGGACTCACCCGGTGCCCCTCCAAGGTTGTTCCAGCCTGGTTTTTGGGATGCGTGTCGGCAGTCCGGCAAGCAAGGCCTGGGACTTGGGACTCCTCCTGGCCCAGGAGGAGCGGGCACTGGGGTTCCCTGCGCTGAGACACCCTCCCCGGGCAGGCGCCCTGCCTGCCCTCAGCCCCCGCTCCCCCCGAGGCAGCCCCTCACCCAGCTGCAGGGCCCCAGGGCTGCCATGGCAAGAACAAGACATCAGCAATTTCTGTTCCTGCTCTCTCCGAGGCAGGCATGATCGTTAGCTCTCCGCTGAGGATTCCAGGAGAGTAATAAATACTGCTCCCTTGATCTATGTGATCGCCGAGGCGAAGAGATCCTGGCCGCGGACCAGCTCTGCAGAGCTCTGTGAGCATCCCGGCCGGCGGGACAGCAGGCAGCAGACACGATGCTCCTCGGGCATGCATCTTACCGCTCGCCTCGCTGGTCCCGGCATGTGCAGCACCAGACTGCAACGGGCGGGTGGGATCAACCCCGTGGTCATTGCTCTGTCTCTGTCCCGAAGAAAGCAATGTGGTCCTGCTGCTGCCGCCTCCCTCTCCTGCCAACACGGTGGAGAGGAGCAACCTCAAATGAGTGAAATCCCAGCAGGGTTCATGGGAACAGGCTGGCAGGAGAGAGGACAGCAGGGTGCACAGGGAAAGGCTGCAGGATGAACGTGTAACATCAAATCCATACAGGGGACACTTACATAAACCTCAATTTTGTAAATTTGTCCATCTGCTTTGTTTTCAAGGTCTGAGTGCTGCAGTCTCACAGCCCCCCGAGAGGAGGAATCAAAATGAAAGAGCCAACAGAGGCTGTTCCTTCTTGCTGGACACTCCTGGAGAGGTCCACCACCGCCCAGAGATGTTCAGGTGGAGGAGGGACTCCTCGGCCCACCGATCTGTTGTTCTTTGCTCTTCACCCTCTGTGCATTGGCAGCATCCTCCAACATTGCAGCTTCTTGTTGGACTTTGACAGCGTCTCCCACTTTGGGTGCCTTCTACCACCTTACCTCCACAGTCCTGGTGGCTTTCCTCCATGATCCTTGTCTTTGCCCTTTTGCTCGGGGCGGACACCCCGCTCCCACCAGCACCTCTGAAGCAGGACCAGGTGATGCTGTGCAGGTTTCCTTGCTCCCACCATCTGATACGGGTCACTCTGCCACCTTTAGGGAATGGGTCTTGATTGGCACTTGAAAGCTCAATCCTGTGAGCTTGCTCTGGGTTTCCATGGAAGCTGAGGCTGTTCCTGCAGCCTCTTTCTTTGCATTGTCTCTTGTGCCGTTTGCATTTAACGGTGCATGCTGCAGCACGTAGGATGGGTAAGAGCCTTGGCAATATTTGCAAATATTGCAATGCAATTGTCACTGGATGTCACTGGATGGTGGGAGCATCTAACGCCCCAGTCACAGGCAGGGTCTCCTCGGGCTGATCTGGCCAGACCCATGCAGACCTGGGAGCAGAGTCTGCCAAACACCACCAGGAAAGGCTCCTGGATGGGTAGTCCTGCCCTACAGGCTATTGGCTACTTGCATGCAATGAGCATCCCCCAGGCAGGTCCCAGCCGTGGTAGCAGGGTCCAGGGACTGTTGCCACAGGCAGGTTAGACACAACCCTCCTGTTCTGAAGGCCAAGGGAGTTCAATGCATGGAGTTGGGTTGGAGAACAGCTCAGGAAAACCAGTCAAATGTTGACAGATGTTATTTGACCAGCATCAGAGCTGTCCATAGACAATGCCTGATTGTAAAGTCCAGTCTGAAGCCCCCCTGTGCTGGTGCCTGATGGATGCTTATGGGACTGTCCACGCACCAGTGACAGGGCAGCTCCTGGAAGCGGGGAATGCTCTGCTCTGCCCATGTTGTGATGGTCTCAGGGAGGACCAGGTGGATGCGTTGGTGCTTTTTGCTTTCAGCTGAGGCTGTTGATGCTTTGCAGTGGGAGGACATCTCCATGGGCAGGGGCTGGGTGGACTGTGTCCCCCTGCCTTGCCAGGCTGCGGTCCGGGAAGAGAAGGACTGTCCCTGTGGTGGCCTCCACCTGCAGTGCTTCACAGGCAGAGGGAGAGGAAGGACAGTTAAGAAATGGGGTGGAGGAGAGACTTGGACACAGAGCAGAAGAGGCTGTGATGGGGCAGCTATCCCTTCTCCCGAGGAAGAGGGGCAGAAGGTGCTGGGGACTGTGGCAGCACTGGACGGGGACGGCTGTGGGGCTGTTGGGGCTCTGCTCTCTGCCATTCCCCTCTAACCTGGAGGGCATGGAGCCCCGTCCCTTCCTGGGCCTCTCCCAGGCTGCCCCGTTGGGCGGTGGGGTGCTGCAGGGTCACAGGCAGGATGATGGCAGGTTGGTGCTGTCCTCTGCCACCACCCGCCCGTCTGTCCCTGGCCATGGCACCCAGCCTTCCCGTCCCGCTGCAGCCCCTGCACCCGCACACGGACCTGGGCTGGAGGGACCAAACCAGAGTGACCATTAGAGTGTTTAAAAGCTGCTGGACAAACAGGACCCCAGTTTTCAGCTGCTGTCCCAAAGCGGAGCGGGGGCTGCGTGTGCCCAGGGAAAGCAGCGCAGCCCTCCTGCCTGCCCGGCTCGGGGCTCGGCACAGCGCCGGCAGCCCCAGCACCGGGGAGGTGGCAGGGCCAGGGGGTGGCAGGGAGGTGGTGGCAGTGCAGGGAGGTGGCAGGGAGGTGATGGCAGTGCAGGGAGGTGACAGGGAGGTGGTGGCCGTGCAGGGAGGTGGCAGAGGGTG
>VYXH01008620.1:57527-88115 GCA_013397275.1 Burhinus bistriatus | reverse complement strand
TGGCAGTGCAGGGAGGTGGCGGAGGGTGGCAGGGAGGAGGTGGCAGTGCAGGGAGGTGGCAGTGCAGGGAGGTGGCAGTGCTGCCTTCTGGCCAGGAGGTGCCTCCCGCGCTCCACGCTCGGTGCCATGCCCGGTGCCACAGCGGTGTCCCCAGGGCCGCCTGCTTGCTGCTCGCCCAGAGCAGAGGGAAGAGGTTTGGAGACGCAGCCAGTTATTTTGGCCACCTCCCAGATCGCCTGGCAGTGCGAGCAGCACTGAGACAGGCTGCCCTCCCCGGGCTCTAGGGCCCCTGGTTGGCAGAGCCATTGCCACCCCTGCAGAGGTGGCGGCAGCTTGGAAGGGCCACGTCTTACCAGAGAGGTGCTGGAGATGTGGGGGGTATCGCCCAGACGCACGCACCCCTCTGCACCTGAAACTGCACCCATGGCCCTCGCTGAGCTGCCAGCCTGGAGCTGGAGGATTTGGGCACCTCTCCTCTCGCTGCCTCTGCAATCCCGTGCTCCTGCTGCTGCTGTCCTCCCGGCTCATCCTCCAGCGGTGCAAACACCACCATCCTCCCAGCTCACCTTCCAGGGGTGCAAATCTTAGGGCAAGGAGGAAATCTGCTCCAGGGTGGGACCCCGGCCCCTCTGCAAGAGGGGCTGACACAGTGTGTGGGGGTGTGTGACGTTGTACCTCCATGTGGTCCACCATCCGAGTGTGGAAGGGGCTTCAGGACACCATCCCAGCAGCGCAGGTGGCTCCAACACACCCCAGGGCCCGTGTCACCCCAGCAGCCGTGAGCGGGATGTGTGGGACTCTGCAGGGGGCTGGGGGCCAGCCGTGACCCAGAGGATGCATGCCATCTCTTATACTGCCCACTGCCAAACGCGTTCACCAGCAAATCCCCCTCTCCTGGCCAGGCATCAGCTCCTGGGCTTGCACGGCTCTGGAGGGCTCAGCCTGGTGCAACACGATGGGGTGGTTTGGGGAAGGTCACCGGCAAACTGCCCCGTGCGTGCTGTGCTGGGGGCTCAGCCCAGCAGCCCCACCACGGCTGTTCGCAGGCTCGGACCATCCTCCTGTCTCACCCCTCTGTTCCCCCCTGGACAAAATGCTCTGGGGGTACCCAGGACACCTCATTCCCAGGGTATTTGGCTCTGGGATTGTGCCCGTGCAGGGGGATGCAGGAGAAGGGGATGTTTTGCAATCCAGACTCTCTCCCTGACCGCTGCCACAGCAGTCCTGTCCCCTTGGCCACCCCTCATCTGCCCGGACCTGCTGGGGCTCGTCCCAGTCCACCATCTGGGATGGGAGCAGGAGGGGGCAGTGGTCAAGGGACCTGTCACCAATGTGCTCAACTCCTGCTGCTGCCTCCATGGCCCCGAAGAAAGCCACCCTGGACTGCTCCACAGCTTGCTTTCTGCTGGGCCCTAGACTTGAACCAGCTCAGCAAAGACCTGACGACACTGGAGCCCATGCAAGGGCAGCTGGCTGCACAGCTGGGGACGGCACTGGGGACAGGGTGGCTGGGATGGGGGCTGCGAGACCTCCCCAGCCCATCCCAGCCCAGTTTGGCAGGTTGTCTTCTCCTGACTGTGCTCCTGAAGGAGCTCCAGGGCAGCAGACCTCGGGGGAGCAGGGTACAGGGTGCATGGTGCACGGTGCATGGTGCCCGGTGCAGAGTGATTTATGCCCCACGAGGATGCTGAGCAGGGTCCCTACCTTGGGCAGTGCTGTGGTGGCGGGGAGGGGACTCTGGTTTTGGGAGGCACAAGCTGCTGGGTTTGTTGAGAAGCTGCTTTCAGAGCAGCACTGACGAGAGCTGCCCGAAGCCCCGTGCAGCCAGGAGAGCCATCGAGGCTGTCACCCCCCGCAGCCCCGAGAACGCCTGGACGTGTTGCATGGCCGGAGGTGGGAGTTCCCTTGTGCCCCCCCCGAGTTGCACATCTCCGGCATGGCCGTAGGTCGCAAGCACCCCCAAAACAGGGGCAGTGGGGACAAATGTCAGGGCACAAGAGGTGGCCTCGGGAAGCGGAGGCTGGAGCACGCCTTGGTCCCTGGCACTCGATGCGCTCCATGTGGACCCCCGGGGGGGAACAGGCTGTGGGTCAGGGAAGAGCCGCTGCGGGCGCAGGACCCCCAGCACCCCCGCAGCAGGGCCGGGCAGGGGATTTTGTGACAGAACGTGGCTGCGCTGGCGGTGAGCTGAGCACACCTCACCCCAGGGACGGGGCCTGATCCTGCCTGCAGAAGGGCATGCGCTGTTAGCCTCAGCAGGAGACTCGAGCACCGTCCCCTTGCCACGGGCAGAGATTTTGGGCTCTGTGGCCCCTGACACAAGACAGGAGCATCTCTCCGAGATGTCTCAGGCCCTTTGACTTATTTTCCTTCCTGGGCTTTCCAACAAGTCAAAGTTAAAAGCAATTGAACTTCGTTTACTTTTTTTCCATCAGGCTCCCTTCCTGGGAGTAGTCCAATTAGTGCTAACGAGCTGGATGGTAATTACAGCACAGGGTCACAGGAGGATTGATCACTGGTGGCCGGGCTGGCACAGCTCCCGGCCCCCTCCGGCTTGCTGCCAAGGGGCCAATTAGTGGGTTTGCAACTGATGACACTTTGCTGGGGATTTTGCACTGGTTTCTTCGCTGGAGCCAGGGCTGGTGGCACTGGGCTGGGGTGACCATCCCTGCGTCCCCTCAGTCATCACCACTGCAGGGACAGACCTGGCTGCAGGACCCGCTCCCTCTTTCCAGACACCCCTCCCCCCTCCCCCAGTTAACTCCTTTCCAATGCCCCCCACAGCTCTGCACAGGAGCACTGGTGGCACTGGGACCCCTCTGTCCCCATGGCGGTCTGTCCCCTTCACAGAGGGAGGTGTGTTCGGGCAGTTGTGCCTCATTGTCCCCCAGTGCCTGCTATGGCCAGGCAGGGACTCTCCTGGGGTGTTCCGTGGGGACCCCCAAGTCCCCTCCTGGTGCCGGGGGGTTTGCTCCAGTGCCCCACGCTCGGGGCGGCTGCAGACTTCGTGCAGCTCCCCCAGGTACGCGGGGCAGCTGCCTGGTACGAAAACCAGCATCCAAATCCAAACTTTTCAGAGGCCTGTAAAAATCAGAGCCACCCTCCCCCAAACCCAGCCCCCAGGGCTGGGACATTTTTAGTGGCTGAAAATGCCACGGTCAGATGAGAAAAACCTGTTCCAGTGGCACCTCCGGCACCCTCCGTGGGAGCTGGAGTTCGGGTGCGGTTCCAAAAGGGACCTTTTGTGCTGCAGATCCCGAGAAGGATTGTACACTACAGCCATGTAAGGGAATGCTGCTGAAGAGTGTTAATGTAGCTGGGATTAAAATCTGCGTTCGTTTCGAGAGCGGCCCGGGGCACGGGCTGTGGTGGGAAGGGCTGGCGCAGGCTCTGGGCTGGTGCAGGCAGGAGGTGAACGGGCAAGGAGAACGTGGTGGGAACGTGGCAAGGAACGTGGTGGGAGCTGGGGTCTCTGCTCAGCCTGGGGTCCCGCAAGCCGGTGATGGACTCCAAGGGGCAGTATGGGCTAAAAGCTTTTAATTTGCTTGCACCAAGAGCCTTCCCGGCCGTCCAGCTCTTTCATGCCATCCTGCAGACACCTCCACAGCACGGCCGGGGCTGGCTATCGCTGCCCAAACCCACCGGCCTTTGCAGGGGCCGGGGGCAGCGCAGGTCCCCGTGCCCCCCTCTGCCCATCTCCAAACAGCCCTGCTGGTGGGTACCTACTCCTGCCCAGCACTCACAGGGTTAAGCTGTTGTTTGCTTTGGACACTTCACCCGAAGGAGAGATTAAAAATTAGCGAGTGAGCTATGGCTAATAGCTGGAAGTGTCCTGAGGCTAATTACTCACCTGCATCTATCCCTTGCCGCTCCGGGCTACTTTGCAGGTAAACAAGGGAAAGTGCCTCTTTCCCTGGGGCTCCTGTCATCAGCGGTGGACAACCCTGGGTACAGTGGAGCTGCTCCATGGCCAGGAGCAAGCCAGAAGTCACACACTGGCAGCAGCTCGGTGTCACAGGCAGAGCTCTGGCGACACGGACGCCCCGAGCTCCCCCCGATCGCAGCCCCATGCACGGGCTGCTTGGGGGGCTGTTTGCGGGGGGGACACTGCAGGGCTCAGCTGGGCCAGGCTTGCAGCCCCAAGTGCGGTGGGGTGGCCTTTGCCCATTCCCAGGTTCTGCCCACCAGAGCAGCCAGGAGGGTCCAGCCCCAGCCCCGTGCCCAGGACGGATTCAGCCCATCCCTTGCACTGAGCCACCCGCTCAAGTTGACCATGAGCCAAGGTGGCCAAGGCTGTCCTGGGCTGCATGAGGAGGAGCGAGGCCAGCAGGTCGAGGGAGATGATCCTTCCCCTCTGTTCAGCACTGGGGAGGCTGCACCTGGAGTGCTGGGTCCAGCGCTGGGCTCTCCAGTACGACAGACACGGGCATACTGGAGAGAGTCTAGCCAAGGGCCACAAAGATGCTGCAGGAGCTGGAGCAGCTCTGCTGTGAGGAAAGACCGGGAGACCTGGGACTACTCAGCCTGGAGCAGAGCAGGTTCAGGGGGATCTTATTAATGTACATGAATACCCGAAAGGAGGGTGCAAAGAGGCTGGAGCCAGGTTCTTTCCAGTGGTGGCCCATGCCAGTAGCTCTGAGCCAAGCTCATAGGATGAGAGGAAATGGCCTGAAGTTGTGCCAGGGGAGGTTTAGGATGGATATTAGGAATAATGTCTTCACTGAAAGGGTTGTCAAGTATTGGAACAGGCTGCCCAGGGAAGCAGTGGAGTTCCCATCCTGGAGGGATTTAAAAGACATGTAGATGTGGTGCTGAGGGACATGGTCTAGTGGTGGTTTTGGCAGTGTTAAGTTGATGGTTGGACTCAATGAGCTTAAAGGTCTTTTCCAACCTAAATGATTCTGTGATTCTTTGATTCTATAATGAGATTTTTTCCTTTTAGATATTTTGGTGGCTCAGATGCGTGCTGGCAATGGTGCCTGGCTGGGCACAGGGGTACAGTTTGCCATCACTTACGCCACTTGAGCACTTCTGCGTGTGGGAGGTGGCAGGCTGAGGGTGCACGTGTGGTTTCTGTCAGAACTTGAGTTTCGAGATTTTAATTTTTTATTTGTGGGAAAACCAGGCTGTAGATGTTCTTGATGCAGACAGCAAGAAGAAGAGACAGAAAAGATCAGATTTGATTTTTTATTCCTTTGCTCTCTCAGAGTGCCCCTGTCCAGAACCACTCTGTCCACTCATCTCCGGCAGCATTCAGTGAAGGCAGAAGCATCTCTTAGGGCACTGATGGCAGGGAGCACGGTGTACAACATCATCACCAAGAGCAGTGCTGGTCCTGAGCGGTGAGAAACCCTCCGTTTGCCTTGCTGACTGAGGAAGCGACGAGAAACATAACCACAGTTTGTAGGGATGTATATGGAAGCTTTGTCATACAAGCTGGGAGCGCCTCGCGTGCTGCCCTTTTCTGTGCAGCAAAATACTCCCGGTTTCAGTCTCACCCTAAACATTAACTCCCTGCGGGTTTGTCTAATCCCTGTCAGTGCCCAGTGCCTGAGGACGTCACCTGGCCCTTTCTCCTGCCCTGCAGCAAGATCAGCAAGACGCTTGTCTAAGGTTCTCCAGTGGTGGATTGCCTCCTTCCCAAGCAACCTGTTCAAGTGCTAAACACCTTCCTGGTAGACTTTTTTTTTTTAACATGTCTAACCTAAATGTTCATAGCCAAGATTAATATGCAAGTTTGCCAGCTGATGCATATCGGTGGGACTCTGATGGTTTATGTCAGTTTAGAGAGAAGTTTGGATGATCTACAACGGGAGGAAAGAAGGAAACAAAGATGGATGGATGCATCACATTTTACAGGGAACAATTTCTTTTCCTTCCTTCTTGAGTAGACCACCCTCTCTCCAAAGCGGGTGATAAATCTGCATTCACTCTTTGCAGAATTATGAAGGAACTGTTTGTCCTAGAGTGATCTGTGATCATTCCTGGCACCTGTAACCATAGGCTATGTCAGGAATAGGGAACAACTTTCGCTTTAGATTTCTGAGTGATTTTCTGAGGTCAGGGTATGCAGCAGCAATTGCTTCTACACAGAGCACCATCCCCATGCTGAGTTCCTCCTTTCCAGCTGATTCCTGCAGCTCTGATGCTTGGGTTGGCTCATGGTTCTTTGCATTGGCTTTGCTGGATTTGCAAACACCTATAGGAGGACTTGCAACACTTCACCTTACCTTGTTGCCTTTGCATGTGGTCCTGGTCAGGGTTTACGGTGGAGATGCATGGGAGGTGATGGCTGGGACTGCCGAGTGAATGTCTGACTATAGCCTTTGATTAAAGCAGAATCCTGTCCCTGTAGAGCCTGGCAACCACGATGTTTCTCAGATACACTGGTCTGACTCCTGATTAGAAATGGAGACCAGACGTCTCTTGCACGGACAAGTGGAAGAAATGCAGGGGGAGCTGTCCCCATCCCTTGTGAGCAAGGAAGGGGTCGGGGCATGCTCTCCTCCCCTCCACATGGGACCTGAGGTGCTAAGCCACCACAGTATCACCTCACTGGTTCTTGGTGGGCTGATGCACTTCAGTCTGTGGGGCACCTCAGCCGTGTGCCACAGGGGCTGAAACGCTGCTAGTGATATAAGAGAGCTACCGCGATGTAACATTTCCAAGTCATATCTTGGAAAACGGGAGTGCGTTGGCCAAAGGGACAATTGCCCAGCACCCATCAGGACTGGCCCATTGGTTTCATGTGACTAAGCTGTTGCCATGTCAGCATTAGGCATCCGGTCTACGTTCCTTTTGTAGTCACTGGAGAGAGATGGACATTTCTGGGGGATAGTTCATTGCACTTCACACCTATTCTAGGATGGGATAAATTCTTTGGCGGTGCCTCCCTCTCTCAGCATCTGACCTGTCTTTATCAGCTTGTGAGATACTGAATCCTGCCAACTGCCACAGAACTTTGAAGATTCCTTCCTTGATCTGCTTCATCTTCATGCCATAAATGAGGGGGTTGAGCATGGGAGGGACCGTCAAATAGAAATCAGCCACCAGGACTTGGACGTGAGGTGCCAAGCCGAAAGAGAACATCTGCAAGTACATGGAGAGTAGGCCACCTATGTAAAAGAGCAGGATGATGGAAACATGGGACCCGCAGGTCCTGAGGGTCTTGAGACGAGCTTCTTGGGATGGTAGCCTCATCACAGACCTGAGGATCATACCATAGGAGAAGGTGATGAAGACAGAGTCTGTCCCCACCAATAAAGTTGCCACGATGAGGCTGTAGAGATCACTGACAGACGGGTCGGTGCAGGCCAGCTCCACCACAGCCATGTGCTCACAGTAGGAATGAGGGATGACTCTGGTTTTGCAGTAGGGTAAGTTGGTGAGGAGGCACATTAAAGGTGTCATGACGCCAGCTCCCCTGGCCAGAGACAGCAGTCCTATCTGGATGGTCCTTGAGCTTGTTAGGATGGTGGTGTATCTCAGGGGGTTGCATATGGCTATATACCGGTCAAAGGACATTGCGAGGAGCACCCCTGACTCTACTGCAGTGAATGTGTGGATGAAGAACATCTGGATGAAGCAGGCCTCAAAACCAATCTCTCTTGAATCCAACCAGAATACACCCAGCATTTTGGGAACTACAGCAGTTGAGAAGGTGAGGTCGATGACAGCCAACATGGAAATGAAATAGTACATAGGCTCATGGAGGCTTTTGTCCAGCCTCACGGCAAGAAGGACCATGCTATTTCCCAGCAAGGTCATGACATATGTAAAGCAGAACGGGATGGAAATCCACATGTGGAGAGCTTCCAGGCCAGGGATACCCACCAGGAGAAAAGCCAAAGAGTCGGTGTTGGATCGGTTGGCAGTTGACATGGCACAAGTGGGCCAAGCCACATCTTCCCGACTTTAGTTCCCTGTAACAGTGACAGAAAGGTTGGGATTTTGCTGCCATAAATTTGATCATAAAACCGTGCACACTGCAGTTCTCAAACATCACACGATTTTCTTATATTTATTTGGGGAAAAACTTTCAGAACCTGTTATATACAGTCAGGCTTTTAAACTGTTGCTGTGGTCAGTGCTTTCCAGAGGACACATCACTGGGGAGTCCTGGCTGTCCTGTTGCTCATCTGGAACCACCTTCCCTTCTGCTTCTCCTTCCAGTCCCTCTGATTTACCTCTAGCTTTTGCGGTATGCATGTCTGTCCAAAGGCTAGCACCATGGTGTCCTGCCCTGTTGTGGCTTCTGGCCGCTATTGCCATTATCAGTGGGCAAAAGTGGGGCATGATGACGCCAGGCTCTTTGGCCCTTGCCCAGCCTTCATAAGCAGTGCAATGGCAAGGCTTAAGGATTTTCTGCTTGGACTTGCAAGCAAGTCCTCCCTCCCTATGCCCTGCTGAGAGAGGACTGTGTGTATGGGTCCAGGTCACACAAGCCTGTTGCTACTTTGGGTCTTGCAGAAGCTGCACCTAGACAACATGTCCATGGTGAAACTGGGCTGAGAGAAGCTGCAGCCAGAAAAATGATGTTCCAAGCTGTCACCCGGCACTAAGGGGACCCAGCATCATTGGCAGCCTCTAGCTGCTAGCTACAGCCAAGGAGGGTGCAATTAACATGGTACTACCCCTCCTCTACACTCATCCGTCCATGAGATTGAAGGCCAAACTAATGCAGAATGCTGTCCTGTCAAAAACAGTGGATTTACACCCATTTTTGTTCTCTCTGGAGCCCAATAACATGGGATTCGCTAAAGCATGCTTTCATAGAAGAAATTGCACTAGTGCAGGCTTGTGGGCATCCAGAGATGGAGAACCTCCATCCCTTGACTTTTGCCTCAAGTGCTAAACATCCTCATGGTTATAACCACATGCTTTTCCTCCCATTTGACATTGCCTGTCTACTTCTCCCAGCCACAGCATCCTCCTCCACGTTCCTATGCTTGGCCGGAGAGCCCTTTATGGCAGAGTACCTTAATTGCATGACGGTACGTACTGCCCATGACCAAAGAGTTATTCTTGATAAACTAAAGACCTAGAGCACTGCAAGTTTCTCATCTCCAGTCACCTGTTCCACTACCTGTCTTATTGAGAGGATTTTTTTGCACATCTCCAAGATTCCAATGCCTTTTTTGGAAAAATATGACCTCTTCCACTTCCCTCTTATGCATCCAAAATTGCACCATCCTTTGGGTGCCAGCGTTACCCTCTCAGTGTGCTGTCAGCTGCTTTCTAGAGCCTTTGTCCTCCAGGATGCAGTGCTCCACCCTGAAAACCTGCCCGACTCTCCTTCCCCTGGTATTGACCTCATTGCAGGCAGTTCCTTTGAACGACCAGGTCTGCCAGTCTCTCTGGACTGCTCTGCCTGACTTGCCTTTCCCCAGCATTACTTGAGACACAATTTGTGCTAATTTTGGGACAACTGATGAAAGCCATACAGAATAACTTCTAGTCTGGAGCCAGCCACTGTGATACCCTTGCAGAAACACAAGCTTTTTGTGATGATGGTTCCGACAGCTTAATTTTGAAGTCTCTTAATCATCCAGTTCTTCATCCACTTTGCTGATGCTTCAGAGGTGTTGCATTGTGTCAGCTCCTCACCTGAAAGCAGCGTGGTGGAGGCACATTTCTGGTAGATAACTCTGTGTACTGTACTCAAACACACACAAACATGCACACATTGATTAACTAAACTTGCAATCTCATCAGAAAATGAAATCAGGTTTGTTTGACAAGAGCTGTTTCCTGCAAAGCCACGTTGATTGCCATAATTTAATTTGATTCCAATTCTTTAATTCTTTGTTGACCAAATCTCCTCTTAGCTTCTTGGGCGTTCTGCTGGGCATTGACGTCAGGCTAAGCAATCTGCAGCTAATCACATCATCGTACTTTCTCGCTAAAGTAATGGCCCGAGGAAGCGTCTGCAGTCACCGCAGCATGCCAGGACTCATAAAAGTTTGGCAGAATGGGCCAAAGACCTCTTTGGCCAACTCAGACATGCTTTTTCCATCGTGCAAATTACCCAGACCTGCTGCTGTATTTGTTTTCTGTTCTTAGCACAAGCTATTTAACATTCTTCTCAGCTACCAATCAATTAAATTACAGTAAAAAATAAAGTTCTTTGATTGCCTCTCTCTCAGGTAGGCATGGATGTCTTTTCTCCATGCAGAGGGGCAGATGCCTTCCTCTGCTTTTATCTGATTTCTCTACTTAACAGCTTCTAACTCCCATCAGATCCCGACCAGCTCCCCGTTTCACTTTGTCCACAGTGCTTCAGCTGCGGCTCCTGGTGCTCCATTCACTTTCCTCACCACAGCTGTCCTTCTCTGCAAGCATGCAGGGGAGCAGGCTTGGCCATTAGCTGAGCTTGTTCCAAACATCTCCTAACTTCCTCTGCAGTTTCCTTGTCTAAATTCCTTCTGCCTTTAAGTTCCCCCGGCTTTGGGAAAATGGAACTTCAACAAAAAATCAGTACTGCAGGCTGAAATGCATTTAAATCCCTGCCACCGGTTCCTAGGCACCGCCAACATTTTTTTCTCTGGAGTTTAACCGCTCCTTACTCCTCACAGTTAATTAGTGCTGGATGCAGAATCCTTTGATTGAAGGGATGAGCCCCGCACTCTCCTCTCACATTTTACGCTTGCTTTGGTACATAGAATCACAGAATCACCCAGGTTGGAAGAGACCTTTAAGATCATCAAGTCCAACCATCAACCTAACACTGCCAAAACCACCACTAACCCATGTCCCTCAGCACTGTGTCCACCTGGCTTTTAAATCCCTCCAGGGATGGCGACTCCGCCACTTCCCTGAGCAGCCTGTTCCAATGTTTGATAACCCTTTCCACGAAGAAATTTTTCCTAATATCCAATCTAAACCTCCCCTGGTGCAACTTGAGGCCGTTTCCTCTCTGAGCTCTCCCCACCTCAGCCCTTGCATCCCTTTCCTTCTCATCGCAGACACTTCGGTGGCCATGCGGCATTGCCCGCTGCAGCGTCACACATCTGCCAAACTTACTTTCCTATGGAGATAAAACAAGGTTATTTCAGGAGCGCGTACAAAGGTGAGTGCTGCCTGGCCTGGCTGCTAGCACGGGGTTTAGGACACCCATCCATGTCAAAGGCAAAGCTCCAGCTCCAAACCGTGCCCTGACCGATGAGCCCGTGGCTGGTCCAGTGCGTGCCGTGGGACACTCGCTCCTCCTCCACAAACCGCACCACAGATGCAGGATACCTCCCCAAAGTAAAGCTTTGTCCCACAGCTGGATTAGGATCCTGGGACAACAGACTACCTGTCTCCTTCACCTCTCCACCCTGTCCCAAGCTGCACCACGGGCGACATAATCCAGCCTGTTTCCCCAAATTCTGCCTGTCAGCAAGAGCCCCCGGCTGCGTGCCCATGGCTTTCTGTTCGGATGCCTGCTGCTGTATGCAAGGGACAAAGAACATTATCTGTGATTGAAAATTTAGTTTGTTTTACAGGAAATGTGTATTTAGCTAATTATTGATTAATTTATACAAACAGAAACAAGCCAACTCCTTTGCAGCAAACAATTTCTGGGTTTGGTTAAAAGTTTTGGTATTTGTTTGTTTACTTTTTTAAACTCGAGTCCTATTTTTACCTAAAAAATACTTAAAAAACCCAGAATTCTGCAGCCTTGGGTCTGCAGTTTCATTTAATAAGAAACTTTAAAAATTTGAAAAACTACTTTTTAAAAGAATTTTTACAGCAATTGCCTTTTTTTCGTAACTGACTGACATTGTGAACACATACAGGCCAGATGCTCAAGTCCCACCAGCCTCCCGTCCTTAGGCACTGGGAGCCACCTGCCGTGCCCTGACTCATGCCGGTCCTGCCATACAGCCACCCACCTCGCTCTCTGCTTGCAGACAGCTGCCACCCTCGGGGACACTCACGACGAGAAAGAAACGTCTCCTGTGCGTGAGGGCAGAGCTGCAGGGTTGTGCATAAATCACCCCAGGCAGTGCCGATGGGAGACTCCTGGATGGAGATTCCCAAGAGCACAAGTCCTCTCCAGGCATCTTCTGTAACAAGCTCAGCAAGGGGCTGGTTGGTAACAGCCTTAGTCCCAAGTCAATTCTCTCTTGTTTGCTTTCTTTTACAAATAGCAGGTGTTAGGAGATAGAATCATAGAATCATAGAATCACCCAGGTTGGAAGGGACCTTTAAGATCATCGAGTCCAACCATCACCCTAACACTGCCAAACCCACCACTAAACCATGTCCCTCAGCACCACGTCTGCCCGGCTTTGAAATACCTCCAGGGATGGTGATTCCACCACTGCCCTGAGCAGCCTGTACCAATGTTTGATAACCCTTTTAGTGAAGACATTTTTCCTAATATCCAATCTAAACCTACCCTGGTGCAACTTGAGCCATCTCCTCTGGTCCTATCGCTTGTTACTTGGGCGAAGAGACCAACCCCCACTTGGCTACCACCTCCTCTCAGGTAGCCGTAGAGAGTGACAAGGTCTCCCCTCAGCCTCCTTGTCTCCAGGCTGAACAAGCCCAGACAGACGACCAAGCCAGATAGGAACAGGTCGCGCAAGTTGTTTCCCGCAGAACAAAAGACGGTTTTTGTGTTTCTCCTGGAGCATTGCAAGCAGTTTCATTTCTGAATCAGTAGCCTCTCCTGGCCCTCAGCACAAAGGGCCGTGCTGTGGCATGAGCTGTCCTTGCCCCCACCAGACCCCCTCCCCAAGTCCCAGGCAGCGTAAGGCTGAAATGTGCCAATTCAGTATAGCAAAAAATGCAAATTCAGGACAGCAGAAACTTTGTCAACTGTTTTTTTCAAGATGTCAGGGAAGGGTGCAGCAGAAAGTCAGATAAACACCAGAGACAGGAAAAAAAATTTTTGTTGCGGGGAATGACACATTGAAATCAGTTTTGAAATTGAATGCATTTCACTGAGTTTAATTTTTAAATTAATGGAGAAGCAAGGACTAAACAGAATATTTTGAGTGGGATTCATCTGAACAAACACAGGTGGCAGTTGTAAACATGGTGTCAGTCTATGGCTGGAGCTAGTCTTCCAGATTGCCTCCATACCCAGGGAGACAAGCAGTGATTTTAGGGCAGTGTTCATCCCAGCCTAAAGCTGATATCTGAAATAGGTCAGAGGAATTATGCTGCAGCTGCCTCTCATTGCCATGACTGTAAAGGAGACAGTGGTGACCATGAGGACCTCTGCCCCGAATGTGTCTGAGAAGGATGAGAGTTGTCCCACTCCCTTGCTGTCGAAGGAAACATGCCATCTCTGTATGCTTTTCTTCTGAATCCTTGCATTAATGGAGACAGTCCCCCAGCTTCATCCCTCTGCTTCTCCTCCACCCTCAGGCCCAAGTGGGGTCATGGCTCCTCTCTCTGGATGAAACTCCCCCCACCTCTGCCCCAAGCAGAAGGCCATGAGCACCTCTGAGACACAGCCATCCACCTCTACTGAATTGTCTCTATTTCATCACTCCCATGTCTTAAACATCCTGATGGGAGCTGTCACATAACCCTGGCAAAACACCCTGGGCAAATACTCACCAGTCCGCTGCTTTTGTTCCAAAACATTGACTCTTTGTGCTTTAGGTGTTACTGAGTCTCAGAAGACTCCAGCCTGGCCCCAGGAGGAGCATCTCTGCAGAGTGGGTGCAGAGCATCCCTCTGTCACTGGACCATCCTCTCTTTCTGAGGAGCAGGAACCCTTGTGGGTGGCTGAACCTCTGAACCTGCTGAACCTCTTAGTACTGAAGAAAGGCAAGCTGTAGGGATATGAGTTGTTGGTGTCGGTACTTTGGATAGTTGCTGTTGACATGTATTGTCACGTTCACAGGAATTGCACCTCTCCCAGTGAGCCTCCAGTACCAGTTCAAAATAGTGCCTGCAGAGTATCTCCTTATTCCAGGTCAGAGCTGGAGTTTCCATCTGCTGATGCTAAACTGTAGAGCCTCAGAATGGCTCCCTGTGCCTGTAGCTTCCAGATAAAACCTGTCATTCCCGGGGGACCTGACCTGTCTAGGACATTCCCAGCTGGATTCCAGCTTCCAGAACAGGAGGGGTCTTGCACCCTGGGAATTCTCAGCATGGTCGGCTGCTGCAACCCTGAGACAAAGCCTGTGAATCCTGGTTGGACATCGCTGGCTGGCTCAGAGGGGGCTCAGAAAATTCTGGGATGCAACTGGCCTACTGGCAGCAAGAGTTAGCCGGGCCTAAGGACACTCAGACCTCAGGCATGCTGTCCTTCAGGCCTCCAAGACATGCTAGATTTAGCTATTCAAGCACTTGTGATCATGACAACAAGCAGACATGGGTTTGGTGAGTGTCCACAAGCAGATTCAGTGTTTATTTCCACCACTACAAGGTGTGGGCACCTAGATACAGTGATAAGCACCGTTGTGCATCTCCCTGATTTGGTTTCCTCACCCAGTTGGTGTGAATGGTTGGATGGACAGAATGTTTTGACAAGCTCGGTTTCGAAGATGTTCAGTTTCCATCATCACCCAGAAACCCGGAAAAGATGGTCTGTTTTCAGTGAGGGTCAGCCTTTTGTGCAAGAGAAGCCCAGAGAGGAGAGCCTCTATGGCTAGGGCACCAGCAATGTGTGACAGTCTCCTATTGCTAGACCTGATGGTCCAGCAGGAACTAAAGAAGATAGCATAGAAGAAATTTCCCCATTTGGAATAGAATCTGTGTATTTACACAAGTATACCCAGAGCCCTGAAATGTTGCTTTAAATTATCACAGGGATGTTCATGGCATCGGGAATATCTCAAAACTCAGAGGTGGTTGCTTACTTCTCTGTATCACCTGGAAAGAAGGAAGGGAAATAGGACTTTGGTATTTACCAATGATCCCAGTCCAAATAGCTCTCATCACAGAGTAGGGTCTCATGTGGTCGCTTAAGCCAATGAGTCCTCCCGCCTCCCCTTATTGCTTCTGTTCACCGTGTACATTCAATGGGAATGAAATTTGTGCTGTCTTTGTGCAGATGAAAACACCTGGAAAAGCATTGACTACTGTGTCAGGCATGAACCTTCCTGGAAAACAGCATTTTGAGCACTGCCTGATGGATCTGCTTGGTCCTCATGCTGTAAACGATGGAGTTCAGCATGGTGAGAAGTGTCAGGTAGAGATCAGCCAGCAGAACCTGTGCATACACAGATACCACTGCCAAACTGGTGTGCGTATATGGAGGCTATCCCAGGGATGTGATACAGCAGCAGCACGCAGATACGACACCCGCAGGTGCTGAAGGCCTTCCAGCACAATTTCTTCCCCAGGACAGTTTTAAGGATCATCCCACAGGACACAGCAACGAAAGCTATGTCCATCCCTACTGTAAGAGAGGACCCAGCTCTCTCCAATAGCTGGCTGAGTCCTACAGCATCACCAGTAGCTGACCCCATGGTCCCTGCAGTTGTGTAGCTCAGACCCTCCTGGTCCCTCCAATAGCAACTCAAACACTCTGGTCTCTCCAGCATCCAGCCCAGACTTACAGCCTCGCTCATACCTGGCTCTCAGATCTCAGCTTACTCGCTGGCTGGTCCTGCTTGATGTTTGCTAGTGACTGCACGCTGATGTACGTGCCCACCCCACATGTGTGCACCCCAGTCTCTCCAGGTGCTGGCACTCTGGGCTTGCAAGCCCCTATGGTCCATGGTCTTCACTCCAGCAGCTGGTGCTCAGCCCTCGGTGCCCACACAGATTAGGGGACCCTCACCTAGGGAAGTTGTTAGAAATGGGAGAAGACAGGACAGACTGTGCTGATCGGGTACCGGGCATGGGCAGACAAGCATGTTGACCAACAGCCTGTTTACATGTGCCTGGACCCTTTCATCCCCTTATCCCTCTTTTTTCCCATGCTTGTTTGCCCCTGACCCACCCTAATCCTCCCCATTCCCACCCTTTGGTTTCTCCCCTAAACATCCCATTGTGAGTACTTCAAAGTCCGAAAGTGGTCTGATTGTCCCCCCGACCCTGTAGGCAGTAACTCATGTCAGTTTGTAAGGAGGGAGACCCACTGCAATTGACCAGCTCGGAGGTCTCACACCTGGCCATGGGCTGAACATCCTCCTGGGACAGCCTGGGGAGCAGCTGGGCTGGGGGCTCTGCTGCCTCTGAGGGCGATATTGGGGTTCCACTGCCTGCCACATTCCTCTGTTCCTTCGGGTTTATGGAGGTGAACCTTTAATCACACAACCCAACAGCCTTGGTGTCCAGCAGACAGGTTCCTGCTGCAGATGCCTGCAGGAGGGTGGCATCCATGGCTGTTGTGGTTTAACCCCAGTAGGCAGCTCAGCCCCCCTCCCCTCCACAGTGTGATGGGGAGAGAATCAGAAGAGTAAAACTGTGAAAACTCATGAGTTGTGATAAAGACAGTTTAATAACAAAAAGGAAAAAAAGACCACCACAACAAAGGAAAACAAAATACCCCCCACTCTGAGTTTTTGTTGCTAAGTGTGATGCCCTATAGCCTGGAATGTCCCTTTGGTCAGTCGGGGTCAGCTGTCCTGGCTGTGTCCCCTCCCAGCTCCTTGTGCACCCCAAGGCTACTCGCAGGTGGGGCAGGGTGAGGAGCAGAAAAGGTCTTGATGCTGTGCCAGAACTGCTCAGCAGCCGCTAAAACATCCCTGTGTTCTCATCAACACTGCTTTCATCACAAGTCCAAAATGTAGCCCCATACAAGCTCCTATGAAGAAAATTAACTCTATCCCAGGTAAAACCAGTTCCATGGTGCATGGAGAGGGCTGGCAGAGTGATGCAGGGCAGAGGTGCAACAAGGCCCAGAGACCAGCGGGCACCTCAGCTGTCTGTGCTGTCCTCCACGGCACTTCTCTGGTGCAGAGGGACCGACTGCCACTTCCACTGGGGCAACTTTACGTGTTAGAGCATGAAGAAGTCATCGGCAGTGTCAGGTTGACGGTCGGACTCGATGACCTTAAAGGTCTCTTCCAGCCTAGGTGATTTTATGATTCTATAAGGACACGGCAACTGGATGCTACTGAGTTGATGCTGTGGTGTAGCCCCGCTGTAGGGGTGGGGAACAGAGGTGGGAAGAGTCAGAGAGGTGTCCAGGTGATTAACTTTGGTGAGAGATAGATAAAGTGTGTGCTGTGTTTGTGCACTCAGGATGGCGGTGACTGTGTGCGGGTACCTGCTCCCCAGGGCTGACAGACCTTCACCGAGAGGGAAAGGATGTTCTCAGCAACCTGCTCTGACCTCATAGGTAGCCCTGCTTTGAGCAGGAGGTTGGACTAGAGACCTCCTGGGGTCCCTTGCAGCCTGAGTTATCCCATGGTCCTGTGATCCCATGTCCCTTACATCTCTTGGCACAGATCCACTGCACATAAAGTGTTAAGTTAAGGAAATAGCTATTTTCTGTGGTTCAGCTGCACTAGGTCATTTTGCCAGAACAAGGTCAGGTTGGGAGATCTGAGGGAACTGGACCACCCAGAGATGCTGTGCCAATGTCACTGCCTTGTGCTAGAGACAGGCAGGACAAAAACCAGCTGAAGCCCTTGGTGCTGACCTGAGTTCAGTGGGTGCCAACAATTCCTGGGGCATCTGCGACTCTGAACGTACAGTGACAGTCACACCAAGGTCCAGCAAAGGTTTTGGCCATTCTAGGGAATGGACTTAGTCTTCATGAGTCCCAGCCCTGTGCCCTGAAGGCCAGGCCCAATTCATCCTGCTATGGGTCTCCTCTGGGAGATCACCCTGCGTGCTCCATCACAAATCTGCTTCGTCCTGATGCCGTAGATCAGAGGGTTGAATGCTGGTGGGATGAGAAGGTAGATATCAGCCAACAGGACCTGGATGTGGGGTGGAAGATCCTGGTGGTACCTCCCCATGTACATGGAGAGCAGCCCAGGGATGTAGAAGAGGGCCATGACACAGAGGTGTGAGCCGCAGGTGCTAAAGGCTTTTTTGCGGGCTTGTGGGGAGGAGAGGCTGAGCACAGCTCGGAGGATGAGTACGTATGAGAGGGCGATTAGCAGCGAGTCAAAGCTGCCCACGTAGGTGGAGACGGAGAGGCTGTAGGTGTTGCTGAAGGCAGTGTCCCCGCAGGCCAGTTTGAGCACGGCCATGTGCTCGCAGTACGAGTGGTCCACGATTGCCGGGCTGCAGAGAGGCAGGTGGCAAATCTGGAAGGTGAGGGGGCTCATGAAAACCACAGCCCTAAGTAAGGTAGCCAAGCCAATGGTAGCTACAATGGGGCTGGTCAGGATGGACAAGTACCGCAGTGGATTGCAAATGGCCACGTAGCGGTCAAAAGCCATCGCCACCAGCACCCCCGACTCCATCACGGAGAAAGCATGGACAAAGTACATCTGGGTAAGACAAGCATCCAGGCTGATGGAAGTGGAGTGAAACCAAAAAATGCCCAGCATTTTGGGGGTGATGGAGGTGGACATCACCAGGTCAATGACAGCCAGCATGGACAGGAAGAGGAACATGGGCAGGTGCAGGCTGGGATCAGCCTTTATCACACTCAGAAGGGTACTGTTCCCAGCCAGTGTGACGAGGTACATGATGCAGAAGGGGATGGAGATCCAGTGGTGCAGGTGCTGCAGCCCTGGGATGCCTGTCAGGTGCAGCTCCAACAGCGAGGTGTTGGTGGGACACAAGTGGGGCATGGTGGTCACTGCAGGAGCCTGAGTGAAGAGTCCAGCCACACAAGGACAGCCATACCTTGGGTCACACCAAAGGTCCATCCAGCCTCGGATGCTATGTCCAGCATCAAAAGCAGACCCTTAGGGAAGAACATGAGAAAGGAAACATACCATGACACTTCTCCTGCTGCTTGCCCAGCTTCCAGCAATTTGAAGCTCAGGGACTTCCTGGACTGGATGTGGTTTTTCTGTTTTAATTAACCCCACCCCAGAAACACATCTAGCCTCTTTGGTGCAACATCTTAGCACCCACACTGTCTTTTAGCCAGGAGTTTCACAGACTAAGGGCACCTGTTGTGAAATAACCCCTTCCCTTTCTTGTGAGCCTGACATTTGCTAGTGTCATTTGAGGACCCATAGTTCCTGTATCAAAACAGGTAGAGAAGAGTTAGTCGAATCCTTGCTCTTCCTCCCCATGCCACCATGAGACGTGGAAGTAAGTAAACCTCAGATGATGGAAGTTCTGCAGGAGAATTTTTAACCCCTCCATCACCACTGCCTATTTGATTTCCCATCTTCATCTCCCATTTGTCTTGCTCTGTATCTAGAAAGATGGAGCTGAAAGGACTTTCTGGATCACAGAGTTGAGCGCCTGTTGCTTTAGGTGTGACAGCTTATCTTACCCAGAAAAACTGATAGTCAGCATCTTAGCGTATCTTGCTTTCATGCATCCGCTGGAAGACAGCTCCAACCCTCCACCCGGCTCCAACAGCTGGGAAATTACCTCTACTTTCCTCTCTCAGTGTGTTCCCGTCCAGTTTCTATCACCTCTGAAATTAAATCTGATTACGCTTTTCCCTCCCTGGCATTTGCACCCCAGGGTGTCTATAAAGCCACACAACCCAGCCTGACATGGGCTAAGCAAAAGAGTCTCTGCTTCTTTGTCCCCTTTCACAAGACCAGACCTCAGCTCCTAGTTGTGCAATCAGTTTTCTTCTTTACACCTTCCTTTAAAACATCTTTCTTGGCCATGCCTGGTTAGAGTCACACAGTCAAGGCCTCACAAAGGGGTCTTGGATGATGCACAACAGCTTGCCCAAGACCAGCCTTCGGAGAGCTCCACTTTATATGTGGTTTCAATACTGTCACGCTTTTGAGGTCCAGTTGCCCACATCATCCTCACCTCTGGAAGGAGAGGCATTGGGGTTTTTGTTTCCCAGGGCTGCAACCCCTCTCTCAGCCAGATTAATTGCTGTTTTCCAGCAGAACCTTGCAGGCAGAGTGTGACGCATCCAGAAAGCATCACATTATCAAGAGTAGATCTTCCCACGCAAATCCGTTTGCTTTCTTTCTTGTCGTTTATAAAACATGTTAGCAGATTAAAGTTCCTCAGCAAATCACACTCTCAGAATTGCTTGTTCCGTGGAACCCTCAGGTAGGATGAACATGAAGGGCAGGGGCAAAGGTCCGAGCTGGAGGTCTGCAGATTGAAGTGCGCTGTGGCAGGCACTTCATGGAAAATAACGGCAAACTGGAGGGAGTTCAGAAATCAGGATGAAGCGTAGCTGGAGAGCTGAGGGGGCTGGCTCAGCTGGGGAATGATCTTGAGAAGAGCCTTGAAACATGTTAAAGGCTACAGTGAAGTGGAAGGGAATAATTGTCCTACTTGTCCTCTGAAAGGCCAAGTCAGGGGTCTAAATCCCAGAAAGAGTGGGAGAAATTCAGTCTAGGCTTAAAGAAAATTTCTCCGATGGTAAAGATAGCAATGCACTGATGAAAACAGAGCTGCAGTGCCCGAGGAGACTGATGCTTCATTTTTGCATAAGACCAAGCAGGACAAAAATCTGTTAGAGATGACCCTGGTACAGCCACCTTGTATTGACAAGGCTGCCAGATCGGACCAGGTTTTGTTCGCATCCGTTCTGTAAGACTCCTGAAGGGGTCCATGGAGTGACTGCAGAAACACCTTCAAAAACCAAACAAGCACATTCCCTCCCCGCTCCCCCTGCCCACGCATTCCCATTCCTGAAAGCAAGCAAACAAAATGGAGGAGAATAAAAGTTACATGCCTAGGGATAAAGCCTACCCTTAAATTTATTCAGTTGTAAAGCGAGCTCCCTGAGATGACAATGTGCAAGCTGGTCTGAGAATTTTCCGTTGCAAGAAGCCAAGGCTGCCTAACATTTTTTTTCAAAACTCTTGGTGCTTTTTTTTGTAGAGAATGTGGTCAAGAAGCATGGAACTGGAGAGGGTCATGGGGCCTTTTCCAGTCTCTTTTTATTTTTTTCACTTTTTTCTCTCTTTTTTAATAGATATATTTTTTAAGTTTATAAAGAAAAGAATGCAGCAGCAAATCCTTTTGTGCTGCTTCTATTCAAAATCTGTGCACTCGTGGATGACCTACCGGGCTTGCTGCTGCAGATTTGTCCAGAGGAACCAGCAGGTGTACCCGACTCACCCAGCCCCTGCCAGAGTGGTGCTGCCCAGCCCTGCTTCCACCAGGTGTGTCACCTCCTTCTCTGACCCAGCAGCTTTTGGCCGTGGAAGCATTTATAACTTTGCTGGGAGGAATCCCTGGTGTCTCTGTCCCATGGCTCAAGAAATGAGTTGATACACATGCCTGTGTGCTGCTGACTTGCTCGTTTATTAACCTCCTAATTCAGTTTAATTGAGAAGATGTTGTTGCCAAACCCCTACAGTGCTTATAACACTTGCAATAGCTTGAACTCTTCCTCATCCTTTGACCCTGCAGCCTTCCAAACACGGGTCCCTGAGCTTGGCATTGCCAGCCCCCTCTATTCCAGACGCTGGATCTTTCCGGATGCGAATGAGGTCTGGGTCTCCTTCCATGGTCTGTGCAACCATGAGATGGAGCTCCTGGCTGTCTCCATCCTGTCAGAGGCTGCAAGTCGAGGGAGGGATGTCCTGTCCCACACTTGTGCTTTGCATCCTCTAAGGCAACAGCAGAAAGAGTGCAGCTAGATAGAAATCATGTGGCAGACCAATTGTGGCCACTTTGACCTCATTGAGACTAATTTTGTCTAGGTCTCCTTCTTCTGCAAGGCTGGGGTTTGCCATTGAAAACCCCCTGACCAAAGAGGGCTGGCACTGCGTGGTGACAGGGCTGCTGAAAGCGGTGGGGTGCTTCCCTGAAGGGAATGAGAAGAGCTGCCCCAAGCCCAGCTGGAGGTCCCCAGGGAAGGGGAAGGCTGGGTGATACTGGGAGCAGCGCATCCTACCCGGGCAGCATCAGGCAACGGCAGTGGGGTCAGACACTGTAACTGGGGAATAAATCTGCTGCCTGGCAGGCTCCGGGCAGGGCACCCAGCACTGGCACTTTCCAGCCCCAGTTGGACCAGGACTACGAGACCCAAGTTGGAAGAGTCTGGTCTCTGAGTCAGGCGGGAGGATCTGTGCTGCCGTTTAGTGGCTGGGCATTGTGTAGGTTGTACTGTTGCAGAAGGGAGGGGTGGTGGTGGGGATACGACTGGGTAATCCAGACGGCACCCAGAGGCAGCAGTGTTAGTAGGCACTGAAAGAACTGAGTTTATACCCACCAGCTTGAGTTTGGTGGTCACCACAGCTCTTCGTAATGCTCTCCTTTCCTCTCTGGCTCAGGGCAGGATCCATGCAGGACCTCGGGCTTCCCTTAGGGACCAGACTCTGGGAATTCCTGTGCCCTGATTTCCATGGGGTGAAGGGAATAGGAGTGCTGGGATGGTAAGTCAGTAGACGGTGTTAGGAGATGAGTTTTCATCATGGTTAAAATTAGGTACAGGTTTGCTGAGGAGAATCCGAGGAGCTTAGCCCCTGTTCTCTGCTCCCCTGCTTTAACCCACACTCCCGCTCCTTGCCTCCAGTGCTTGGAGGTGACTCTCCTAAAATAGCCCCACAGGCTTGTTTTTTTTTTAGTTTATGGCCCTGTGCTTTACATGTGGAGATCTGCATAAAGCAAAGCAGACTTGTGCCGTTGCACTCTCCAGCTGCTCTACGCACCCCATTGCAAACAATTCCTGCTCTCCCTAACACAACACTGCACACGAGCGTTAGTTCAGGGCAAGGACTGCTGTGTTACCCTCATGCAGTGCAGCACGTGCGGAATTACATGGTCTCCAAGGAGGAGAGCCAGTTTGCTAAAGTGCCAAAACCCCAGGAACAGGATCTCACAGGAGCTCCAAGGCAAGTGAAGACTTATGAAAAACTCCAGCTTCTCAAAATCCCATTACAGGTGCCTATATGCTTAGAGAAGAGACACAGCAACATAGAAAGTTAGGGACTCTCATTAAAATATTGGGGAAAAAAATTCGTAGAACAGCATTTCATGGCTGATGATGTTTTGGTGTTTCTAATAAGAAAGGAACAAAAGCTTATGTGACACTGCAGGGTTTCAGTGTGACTCGCAGACCCTGTTCTCAAGAGAGATGGGTCTTTGTGATTGCTGCAAATGCTTCAGTAAGATTTCAAGGCAGGATTGGGATGAAAGCAAAATCTTTTTAGGCCAACATCTGGATGAGTGTGCGTGTGTAAATGTGCATACAGACACCCCACACGCCCCCTTCATAGCCAGGCACCAAGATCAGGCATCTGATAAAAACTAGTAGGTGAGTAAATGCAGAATTACACATTGGGTGGAAAAGGTACATGGGGAGGATGAATCCATGAACAGAATTTAATTTCAGAAGTCTTTTTTCTTTTCAGTCTTTTTTCAAAGGCTGAGATGAAGAGGAGAGTTGTGAGGGGATACAGATCCGAGGATGACCACACATACAGATACAGTTAAACACGATTTGTCTTTCCACTCTGAAATGGAATGTAGAATTCACTTTCTAAAAGTAATGTTTCACCAGTCAAATTTTCCATGGTGCCTCCAGCTTTCAGGGTTTGGCCAAGATGATGAAGAGATCATCCCACTTTTCCAGTAGACAGTTTTTTAAGATTTTTCTTTGCTCTCCAAACATGCTGCCACTGTTCTCTGGTCTGAACCCCATTCCTTCCCACCTGGCATTAGTAATGGGCTGGGATCAGGACCTGGGTTTGATCCCTTTCTGCCAGAGCAGGCTCAGCACCCGCTCCCGGATTGGCTTGGTCCTCATCCCATAGATGAGTGGGTTGAGCATGGGAGGCACCAGCAGGTAGAGGTCAGCCATCAGGATACGGAGGTGCGCAGGGATCCTCTGGCCCCAGCGCTGAGTGTAGAAGGAGAAGAGCCCAGGTGCATAGAAGAGCAGAATGACACCAATGTGGGAGCCACAGGTGCCATAGGACTTCAGACGAGCCTCTCTGGAGGAGAGACCTGTGACCTCCCTCAGGATCAGCATGTAAGAAACAGCAATGAGGATGGAGTCTAAGCCCACCATGACGGTGGCAGCCGTGATCCCATAGATGCTGTTGGGCCGGGTGTCCCCACAGGCCAGCTTCACCACTGACATGCGCTCACAATAGGAGTGGTGAATGACACGGGGGCCGCAGTAGGACAGGCTGGTCACCATGCACGTCAGAGGGGTGATGATGGCAATGCCACGCACTGCAGCAGCCAAACCCAGCTTGGCAATGGTGGGGCCAGTCAGGATGGCAGAGTAGCGCAGGGGCTTGCAGACGGCCAAATATCGGTTGAAGGCCATGGTGAGCAGGACCCCTGACTCTACCGCGGAGAAGCTGTGGATGAAGAACATCTGGGCCACACAACCCTCGAAGTCGATCTCGTGGGACTGGAACCAGAAGATGCTCAGGAGCTTGGGCATGGTGGAAGTGGTGAGCACGAGGTCAATGGCAGCCAGCATGGAGAGGAAGTAAAACATGGGCAGGTGCAGGCTTGGGTCCACCTTAATCACTAGGAGAAGCATCATGTTCCCCAGCACTGCCATGAAGTACATGGTGCAGAATGGGAAGGCAATCCAGAACTGAGCATCCTCAAGCCCAGGGATGCCTGTCAGGATGAAGGAGGAGGGACTGGAGTGATTTGGATAGGACATGAGGCACTGCTGCAGAGCTGGAAGGGAAGCCACAGGAACAGCTGGCTTAGGTGAGGAGGATAAAGAGCTGTGGCAAGCACTGCTATGGACTCCAGCCACCTCTCAGGCACACAGGTTTGTGATCATATCCTCCTGCTTCTTATCCAGGTACACTCAGTCCCATCATTGCCAAGACACAAACGCACATGGTCTGAGCCTGAACATACGGGAGTTATCTTACCTCTCCACCCATCCTCAGCTGGCCTCTGGCTGTTGTCCCCACCCCTCCACTCCATAGTTTGGGAGTTACAAACTAGAAGTTGAGTACATTTAGTTGCCATCAGTACAAAACCCTAAGATGGGAGAAGGGGCAAGACCCAGAATACTCTGAGGATGCAGCTCGACAGGACTCTGGTCACCCACACACCTCTGCAGGTGTAAAACATATCCTCTCCTGGGATGCCCCATCTGATTCCCACCTTGGGAAATTACAGCAGATGTATATTTGCAACATCAATGTTTGCTGCCCAGAGCATTTCTGCTGTGAGGACTGATGCCCGTGGAAGCAGCGCACTGACCCCGTGCGTCCCCCAGCTGCGTGCCCTGCTTCAGGCCAGCACTGCCAGCTGTGGCGCTGTCCCTGCTGGAGCCCAAATCCAAACCACCTTGCTGGAGTCCCTCTCTGAATGGACATCCCACCTACAGGGTCCCCGTTTCCTGCATTAGGAAGGAAAATCAGTGTCATGGCCAAAACTGTCCCGAGGCTGCAGTGCTGGTCCCTTCCAGCACTAACCCTCCCACGGTGCGTGTACCTCCTTACCCTCAAGCCCTTGCCAAAGGAAAGAAGTGCTGTGAATTATCCCTGTTTTACCGGGAAAAAAAAGGCATAGGAGGGTTAAATTAGCCTGCTGGCAGTATGGGAATTAGACGCATGTTTCTCAGGCACTTGTACCCTCTGTTTTCCCCAACATACCAAAGGGAAAGACTTCATCTCCTTGGCTTTCCAGACATTCAACTTGCTTGACCTCTAAATAGTTTCATCTCTCCTCAAACTGCTTCGAGTCCTCCACATGACACAACCTAACAGGCATTTCAGTCTATTTCTAGTCGTTGCTATTTGTCATGTAAGGCCAAATACTGCAAAGGCAATGTTTTTAAAATGCTGCCAAGACAATGTTATTTATAACAGTTTATTGCAGAGAGGACTCTGTTTGCACTGTAGTCAGCTACCTCGGCTATAAATTCGGGGAGGCAGAGCCACAGCTGGCACAAGCCAGTCCAGCAGGAAATGTGTCTCGTGCCAGAATTATTTATCTGGAAAGGGCAAACACATCTGAGATCCTGTAATCCTGTGCTTGGAAAAAAAGCAGACACCGCCTCCCTCCTCTCTGTCAGAGGTAATTGATCTACAAACCCCGTGTACTGTTCTGGGCAGCGTTACCTGTACTTCATCTTGTATAATAAAGCTATCCAGATTATTAATGCTATTCAACAAGCATCACACGCAGTTTTTACTGCGTCCTTTTCATGTCTGTTCACAGCGCTGTGCCAGTTCTGTTCCCTTAGCAGGGTCTGATTTCTTGAGCACGCATAAACACGTGAAATACCGAGGGAGAAACCTCTGTCCCTCAGTCTCTCTGACCAGCCCATTTGAGTCACGTAAAGATGCTGTCCCCACTGCACTCCAGTTTCATCCACGTTACACCTGACCTCATCTACATCTCATGTGTCCTCCTCCTGACGTGCCCTGCAGGCAGGGTGCCAGCGTGCTAACAACCAAAGATGCCTCCGGACCCTGAACACACACACGGGGACAGGCGTCTAGTGCCACGTCCCAGCCCTGCACAGTGTCACACCTGGTGGAGCTGCTCCTTCATCTCATCAACTCCTACCCAGCCTTACATGGACCTCTCGCTTCTACCACCAACCCCCAAGAAACACTGCAGCTACAGCCTACGTACAAATGCCATGTTAGGAAGATATTGTGATTTTGGCTGTTTTTGAGTGGTACAGCGATGGGAGCAGCACTTTCAGACTTGCTGCTGCTCAAGCAGAGCAGCACTTTCAGGTGTGTTGACACACTTGTGAGCATTTTCCTTGTGTTTCATTGGCAGGAAAAGCTGATAGAGTTTTATTTTGTGCAATTAAGTAGTTCAGTGACTTGTAAAGTGACAAGCTTTGCTCATTGCAGTAGTCAAAATCCAGAAGATTTTCTAGAAATGGGGGACGTTATCAGGCATCCTGACCTAGCTTGCCATACTCCATTAGATTTGTTGCAAACTTACTGTAATTTATTTTCAAACAGTGAAAAAGATTGAAATGCCCTCAGAGAACGAGATGCTTGGTATTGAACAAGATACAAAAAGAGTTGAAATTTTTGATTGCTAGCACACTGGCAAAGCTTCCCTGACTTTGTGAGGAGCGAATAGATCCTGGTACTTGAAGTTGAGATTTTAACTCTTTCCTCACTCATTTTTGTCAGCTCTGCCTCTCTGCTGCGAAGCAATAATCATTAAATTTACCAGATTTGATGCACTTAACATTTTGTGTCATTCTCAGACATTGTAAATCTACCAGCCGTGCAGTCTGAGCCTGCGAAAAACACACAGCCAACTCTTTTTGCAACCACATGCTGATCTGACTGTGCTAACAGGCGCCCAGCACTCCTGACCAGCACACAGCCTGAAACAAAGATCCCTTGAATTTGGGGTTTTAAGAGAGCTAGAATAGTGATCCCGTCCATACCCCTACCCCAGTATAAGATCAAAAGTAATCTCTGATAGATACATGCACGACCTGATCTCCCATTGCAGAAACTCTATACTTTCCCCAAATCACCCGTTTCAGATCATTTTCCTAGGACCAAGCCTGTGTCTCACTGGAGCTCGTGACTTTTGTCCTTTCCGTGAGGGAGAAGAACAAATTATTACCTTCCTTGTGGTGTTTGCCATCCTCTTCAGGTTTGTGCAAGCAAAAAGGACAGGACTGGAGCTATGATCAGGTAATTGCAGGTCTCCACTGGTGACGGGGTTAGCAGACCTTACACCTGTGTGTCTACAGCTTGTTTGAGTTGATTTAACCAAGGAACAGCTTGCAGCCAAGTAATTAGCTCTGTCGTAATTAACCTATGCAAGGAAGCAAACTGAGGTTGCAGGTCTATGACTGGCAGTTGTCTGCCACAATATTCACTTAATGTGGGATATCTGGAGGTAATGAAGTAGCTCATTAACTCAATAAGAGACAAAGTCCACTGAGATGTATTGGCATATCTGCATAGTAGCTTTTCTGGATAGATTGTTTTATATTCGCTTCGATTTGGCTAAGATTTGAACTTGGCTCAGAGCTTGGCACTATGCTTAAAAATACTGGCATAACACCAGATTAAATGAAAAAAAACACCTACCCAGCTCACCTGGATGATTTGGATGCGACCCTGGCTGTACCTACATCACCTTCAAATACTGTTTTTCTCTCTCACACAACCAAGCCACTCCTCCACCTGCCAAAACGACCTGCATGGAAATATTTATACGCCTTAAGGAACTTGATCACCCTAATCACTCGCTGCTGGGCCTTTAGAGACACTAGTCATCACAGAGGAGAAACCGCTGCCTGGGAATAGTCTGGAATAGCAACGTTTTTTAAACAAATTCACTCCTGTTTCCCACTGCATGGGTTATGTCTGTCTCAGCATTAAGCAGTGCCAAACAGATCTTTGGTCCACGAAGTGGGACGATTTTATTTCTGGGTGGGCGAATATCCCTCTGTGCATGGCTCGCTGTTCTCCTGGTACACATGCAATGGTGCACGTGTCCTTCAGGCTTAATGCTGCTGGTGTAAAACTCGCTCTGCATTTGGATCCAGTGTCACTGCACTCCTGGGCCTGGATTCTTGGGGCTGTGCTTGAAAGTCACCTTTCATCTGAGGATCCTGAAGCTTCCATGAAATTTAGTGAATGCTTTGTAAAGGAGTGCTGATCCTTTGGACCTAATTTAGGTATTTCCTGTCCTTGCAATCTCTGAGGGTGCAGTTCAGGTATGAACCACAGGCGATCAGTATGGTATTTCGGGAGAAGTCTGCTGGGGAAGGAGGGCAGGAAGCCATTCAGATGAACCCCGCATCTGGGACCAATGTCAGTTTTCCAGCTGTTTTGGTCTGGCAACTATGAATGACACAGAGAGTAATGACTTATGGATGTGCTGGCCCCTTGGGCTACTGGTCCTTCAAAAGAAAGCAACCAAACTAGTAGAAATCTGCGGAGACTGGAAGATGAGGAGAGAAGGAGAAGACAGCTTAAGGAGCCTTGTAGCTTCTGCTGGCATTTTGGCTACTGACAAATAGACGGCATGGTTGGAGATGTTCTTGGAAGGAGGTCACCCACACTGGGGCAGGGACAGCCCTGAGGGACCATGGGTGATCCACAGCTGGTGCGGAGGAGAGCGAATAAGGACCAAGGAGCAGCAGAACAAAACCACCACGCACCGATCCAGACCTCCTGCACCATTGTCACCCCACCAAAGGGGCTGCGAGGGCTGGAGTGCAACGCATGGGGACAACACAAGAAGTTGAGACTAGGACAGGGGAGAAGAGATGTTGGAGTGATGAAAAATCAGGGGAAGGGGGAGGATCAGTGTTTCCCTAAATGTTTTTGACATTATTTTTTTCCTCAATGCATTAATTAATTATCAAAAGTTTATGTTAATTGGTCATAAATTTAATTAAGTGAAAACCCCTGGGTCAAAACTGTTTTGCCCCCCATAGAAACTCCTTGCTTTCTTGATCTGTTTTTTTGTCCCCTTTTCTTCCATGTGCTGTTCCTGGCCATGCACCCATGGAGACATGTTTTGCTTTCAGATGTGTATTTCCACCAGCTGGGCTTTCCCCACACTCGTGTTTCTCATCGTACAGTTCAATGGTGGTTTTGGGCATCCAACTTGTTGTCAGCCTGCTTCCAATGTGGCACACAGGGCTGCCTTGATGTGTGATTTGAGCAGCTCTTGCAGCATCAGAGGTAATGAAGACATCAGCGTGGTGGGAAGCCATCTCTGGATCCTGCCCTAGCACAAACAGGGTCCTGTCTCAGGGTCCCATCTCAGGGTCCCCACAGTCCCCACAGCTTCTCTCCCACTGCAAAGTCTGTCCTGGCCATCCCGGAACCAGTGACACCTTACCACAGAGGTGGGAAGAGGCCCGAACAGCTGGGGAGCACGTGGGTTGGGCACCCAGCATCCGTGTTCAAAAGGACCTCTTCAGAAAGCCCTCCCCAGCTGCAGTTTCACACCAGGTTTCCCTCAGCACATGAGCCAGATGTGGACTTGCAAGGCAGCCTGGTGCTCCAGATGCAGTCCCATTGTATAATCCAATGGATGGGTTGCCATCCTTTGCAAGCAAAGGTACCGCATCTCTGTGCCTGAAATGGGGTGGCTTTTCTGCCCTGAGACCTCTTGTCATTATCACAGTGCAAACAGGAACAAGAAGACCTGAGTGGAGGCTTGCTTTTGATAATGCAGAGGTGAACCAGTGAAACACCTTGCCCACTGAACACCACTTTGTGATTACCACATCCTTTACCCTACCTGGGGTCTCTGCACCTCACTCGCAGTGCTGTGACTGAGAGGCAGAAGGTGAGGGAAACCCACCCAGCCAGGATGAGACCTCTGGTAGAGCTAGAGATGAAATCTTGGCGAATGCCGGGCACTTGGGCTGGTTGGATGGGCCTCCTAGAGATGGTGGCAGTAATTAATTGCTTGGGTTTTGTAAAAAGAGACAGGGAAAGTCTGCTAGGACTTTGACCAAGAGAAACAGCTGAGGTAGAAGGTAAATCACTGCCCTGCCTCCCTTCATAGAATCATAGAATCATTTAGATTGGAAAAGACCTTTAAGATCATCTAGTCCAACCATTGACACTACACTACCACATTTGCCACTAAACCATGTCTCTAAGCACCACATCTACACCACTTTTAAACACATCTAGGGATGGTGACTCAATCACCTCCCTGGGCAGCCTG
>VYXH01008620.1:14581-57395 GCA_013397275.1 Burhinus bistriatus | reverse complement strand
CCAGTCTGTCCAGATCTCTCTGCAGAGCCTTCCTACCCTCAAGCAGATCAACACTCCCGCTTCATTTGGTGTCATCTGCAGACTTACTGAGGGTGCGCTCAATCCCCTCGTCCAGATTATCAATAAAGATATTAAACAAGGCTGGCCCCAAAACTGAGCCCTGAGGAACTTTTTCTGCAGTGAGGGTTTCCTCCAACTCCGAAAGTCAAGCGTTAATCCTGGTCTTCTGAAGTTGAAGATGAGAGAGGGAGAATGACACAAGATTGCCCTCCGGTTTATGAAACCTCCCAGGAGACAGCTTGGCTATAAGCTCCCCAGCTTCAGGGCAGCTTCTGAAGTCTGCTCAGCAGGCTGGAGAGACAGAGATTGTTGGAGAAGAGGAGCTGTTGCTTCTTAACAGCTTGGTCAGGAATCTGGTGAGTCATCCCAGGGAGTCTGGTGCACGAGTTGTGTGAGGGAGAAGGAAAGAGAGGGTCTGAACCAAGCCCTGATGTAAGTCCCGATTTGTTGTGGGACTGAAACTCAGCTTGAATTCTGATGATGCATGATTTTTTCTTAGTTTAATCTGGGAACTCATAAGAGCACCTGTGGTGGGTCAAACCAGAATTCCTTCTCACTTGGGATCCACTCTCCAGCTGTGGCTGTGCCTCTGCACAGCTCGCAGAGCTGCCCCAGGGGTGCTCAGGGGGTCCTGGAGAAACAGAGACAGCCTGGGAGGAGGCTGCCAGGACTGTGCCAGCCTCATGGTGCTGGGGGCCCATGCGCTGCCTCCTCCACCTGCTCCAGGGAAGGAGAGATGCCTTGAATCAAATAAGCACCAAAGATTTTCATATCTGAACGATGCTGATCATGCTTTTGACTTGGTATCACTTCACACTCTTTTTGATAAACTCCACAGACTGACCTTGCCATGATTTAGTAACAAGCAGAATAACAAATCAACTTCACGTGTTACAAGGAGTCGCAGTGAAAGTGGCACAATCTGGGTATATTTTGCAAAGTTTAATGATTCTTTCTATTATTTTTTACTGAAAAGAGACACTTTATGGTGTAGTTTGCAAAGGATGCCTCTCAATGTCATACACTCTGATTCCAACAGCATGACCCCATCCATGGTTTTCTTGACTGGCATATCTGGGCTGGAAGGTACACACCCCTGGATTTCCATCCCATTCATCACAGTGTTCAGTGTAGCGCTCCTTGGGAACAGCACCCTCTTGTACATGATGATGATGTAGCCATCTCTCCACAAGCCCATGTTTTATTTCCTCTCCATGCTGGCTGTCATTGACTTGGTGCTGTCCCTGACCACCATGACCAAAATGCTGAGCATCTTCTGGTTCAGTGCCCAGGAGATCACTTTCAGTGCCTGCCTTGTGCAGAGGTTTTTCTTCACACTTTCTCAGTCATGGTGTCGGTGGAGCTGCTGGCCATCACTTTCAACAAGTATGTTGCCATCTGCAACCTCCTGAGCTACAAGCTCCATCCTGACCGTCTCCCTGGTAGTCAAGAATGGGCTGCGGGCTCTAACCAGGGCAGCCAGACTCATGTTGCCTCTGCCTTTTCTCCTCCATTGCCTGCCGTACTTCCGCTCCCGCATCATCTTCCACTGCTACTGCAAACACATGGCAGTGGTGGAGCTGGCCTGTGCCAACACCAGGTTCAGTAACATCATCATGGTTCTCTTCACTGTGGGATTGGATCTGATGTTCATCAAACTCTCCTGCCTCGGGATCTTGAGGACCGTGTTGAACCTGGCATTGAAGGAGGACAGACTGAAGGTATTTGGGACCTGCCTCTCCTACATCTGTGTCATCCTGGTCTTCTACACCGCTGTGGTTCCCTCATCAGTCACCCACAGGTTTGATCGCCACGTTGCCTCTCACATGCACATCTTGATGGCTAATTTCTACCTCCCTTCCCCCCCTCCATGGTGTGTGGTGTCAAAATCAAGCAGATCCATGACCGGATGCTCATTGCATTTTTCTCTCAAGATAATCTAAATTCTCACACATCCCACCCACAGGAGCCTGCACAGATATTCATACAACGGCACATGCAAATTGCAGCCCATGATGGGCCACAGAAGTTAACCCTGGACACATAACTCTGCAGCAAGTGCATGACCCACTTGAAATAGCTCCCATCTCTTCTCCTGAATCTTTCCAAGTTTAAGACTTGAGAATTGTGAAAGCATTGTAGATATGTGCTGAAAATGGTAGCATTTCGGCTCATCACTGCCTGCAGCAAGCAGCAAAGCCTGTTTGGCAGATTGAGAAGGGTGCTAAACCCAGAGGTCAGCCTATGTAGACCTTGAAAATTTTCAGAGTATTCAGCTTTGAGGTCACTGTGCTGGTAGTGAGCTGGGGGCAAATAACGTTCTTGTTTGAGCTCCAGAGACTGCGTTTCTTCTCTTGTTGTGCACTAAGGAAATGAGCTGATGGCCTGCAGGTCCTCTCCAAAGAGCTATTGATGCTGCCCGGACCATTTAACTAGAGTGGGTGGGGGAAAGAGGGGCCAAACCATCTTGTGTTGGCAGGCAGCTGGGAGAGGAGTGAGGTTCGAGGTGCTGGCCCTTGCCGCCCGGAGAGCGGGGGCTGGTGGCTGATGCCCGCTCCTCGGGCACACGGCACTGGCACAGGCACAAACCAGCCGGGAGCCCCGCGCCTGCTCCCAGCCTCTTGGCCAGACATGCAATGGCCGATGACGCATCTGCCTGGAGGAGGGTTGCTCACGTTTTCCAGCGTGAGCTCTGAGGACAGTCTCAGTAAGGGTGAGGTTAAACCTGCTGCATGCACCTTATCCCCCCTCGATAGCAAAAGCAGAGCACTGTCCCCTTCCTCCACCCCTGTATGCACTGGGGGGCTCAGGGGACCAGCTCCCAGGGTCATGGGGAGGAGCACAAACACCTGTGAGCGCTGATTTTTTTTAGCTGTCTTTTTGGTTGTGATTGTCCTCATACGACTTAGACGTGATTTCTGTTGCCCGAGTTATTTATTGATGGGCTAGGCTGTTGTAAATCTGATTCATAGATCTGTGCTGCAAATACAGCACAAAAAAAGAATGACATCCATAATATTTCTACTGAATTCATGTATCCACTTCCTTTATTTTCTCCAAGTCTTAGAATAAGAAATGTGTTTTGCTGTATAGCTGGCATATTTATAAATCTGGACTATTACGAAAGGAGATTCCTGTTCACAGTGTCTAATGAATTTATGTTCCACAAGAACAAAGTCTGGCCTATTTTACTAGTATATCTGTAGCTGTTGCATCCCTGACCCAGCTTTTGCAATCGCAGTCCAGCAGGTAAGAAATCCCCATGTCAAGCAAGCTCATGTTGTACATGGTGGCTCGTCACCCACAGTGCCATGAGGGTCACAGGGTCTTGTGGGGTCTCTGTGTGCTTCCCCCAGGCTGTCCTCAGCAGTTCTGCTTCCACTGATTAGAGATCTAAGGAAGGATGTGAACTGAGATATTGGGAAGCTTTTTATGAAACCACTATATGCAGAGTAGAAGAGATGAGGGATTACGGGAGAACTTCAATGCTGAGTGATGAAGTGATAAACAAGACGGTAAAATTCAGTATAGAGTCATTAAAACTGAGGTGATCTGGCAAAACAGAGCCCTATTTTTGCATAGACAATGTTGCGCTCTGAGCTGTCCATCCCCACTCAGAAATAGGCATCTTGGAGTTATGACTGATGACTCCTTGAAAACATCAGACTGGTACCCAGTCACTTCTTCACTCCAGACTCCTCTCCTCTCCTTGTTGTCGCTGCAGGTTTCCCTCAGTCCCTCAGCAAGGCGATGATTCGCGCAGGTCGGGGTCAGGACACAGCGGTTTCTCTCTGTCACTCCTTCCTTCTCACTCGTTTCCAGTGCTCCAGCATCAGCTGATCCACAGGCTGCAGTCCCTTCGGGGGTGTACCCGCTCCAGTGTGGGTCCTTCATGGACTGCAATCCCTTCAGGGTCTACCTGTCATGGGCTTCTTCATGGGTGCAGTCCCTTCGGGGGTGTACCTGCTCCAGTGTGGGTCCTTCATGGGTGCAGTCCCTTCGGGGGTGTACCTGCTCCAGTGTGGGTCCTTCATGGGTGCAGTCCCTTCGGGGGTGTACCTGCTCCAGTGTGGGTCCTCCACAGCCCACAGTCCCTTCCGTGGGAGTGCTTCTGCCACCATGGAACATCCCTACTGCTCTGACCTTGATGTTCCCCTTGCTGTTTCTCACTCTTTTTGTTCACTCCTCCTCTCTCAGTCTGACATTTTCTGCCCTTTCTTAAATGTGTTTTCACAGAGGCACCACAAACTCCCCTGGCTGGTTCGGCTTTGGTGCATGATGGGTCTGGAACCATCTGTGTCTGGCACAGGGCAGCCCCACACCTCCCTCCTGGCCACCCTGCGCTACCCACACCCAGTACACCTCCCCACAAATATCTTGACCTGCTATTTACAAATATTATTTTGCTTTGTGCTGTGTGGATAATGAATTAATTTGTTCCCAATTCAGGAAATGAAGCTCTTAATCAGATTTATGCTAGAAAATTCTGCTTCCACAAAATGGTATTTATCTTTTCCTTCCAAAAATAATTTTCTAAATTACAGGCAGTAAATAAATGCAAGAAAAAGAAGACATAGTGAAAAAGTTAATAGTAGATGAAAATGTTTTCTAGTGTCTGTCTGTCTCACTGCCTTTCTGGGACGCACTGGGACGTACTGCGAGGAAAGGAACAAGTCCCAGCTAAATGTTAACTCCTGAAGGGCTCTGGCTGCATCCATAAAGCCATCAGCCTGCTGAGCTTGTGCAGTCTTTTATTACAGTACTAGTGCTTGTTGTACAAAGTATATTTGCTCAACAATTTGCAGTCATAAATTATTGTTATTTGTGTTGTGATAGTGACTGAGAGTCTGCCAAGGGCTAAGGCAGCATGCTGCAGAGTCAGAGGAGCCCGTTCCCCATCCCCAAAGCTACCAAAGTGAAGAAAAGTCAAGAGCTGGGTGCAATTCAGTGGGCAGTTCTCTCATTGGAAATTTTAATTGAAGTCAGGATCCTCCTCTGTACCTGCTTGGTCCTCACCCTGTAGATGACGGGGTTGAGCACAGTGGTGGGCACAAGGATGTAGACGTTCCCCATGGTGACACAGACTAGAGGAGCCAGGCCCTTCCCAAACCTGTGCACCACAGATAGCCCAATGGTCCCATGACCAGCAGGATGGTGGTAAGGCTGTACGCCGTGCTGGGGGTGGTGTTCGTGCAGACCAGGTTCATCACGTCCTGGTGCAGGCAGAAGGAGTGTGACAGCACCCGGGAGCTGCAGAAGGGAAGGAGCAGAGTAGGAGTTGGTTCTGTCTCTCCTCTGGAGTCAGGCGGTGCTCTGACAGTCTTAGAATGTTAAGTGTGTTTATTTTTTATACTGAAAATATGTTAGTAGCATGAGAGCTGCACTGTAGCACCACCAGAGCAGTGCTCTTACAGTGTGAAACGGGTGTACATGCTATCCAGAGTCACAGTCACTGAGGCTGGCAGGGACCTCTGGAGATCGTCCTATCCAACCTCCCTGCTCAGGCAGGGTCACCCAAAGCAGGTTGCCCAGGACCATGTACGCCTCAGTTTTGTGTCTCTCCAAGGATGGAGACTCTACAGCCTCTCTGGGTAGCTGTGCCAGTGTTTGATTAAGCTCATCATGAAGAAAAAAAAATATATATTTGTTATGTTTAAATGGAATTTCCTATTTTTTCTAGTTTGTGCCCATTGCCTCTTGTCCTTTCACCGGATACCACTGACAATTTGGTTTTGTCTTAGTGACTCCATCCCGTCAGGTGTCATACACATTAAGAAGGCATACTCACACATAGAATCTCTTTGCCAAGGGAAATACCCCTTCAACAGGGACAACGCCTCCCTTAAGAAGCTTGAGACTCAGAAAAGGCAATAGTTTGGATTGGTAACTATTGATACAGTATTGATACTTGCCCACGGAAGCAGTGGAATCACCATCCCTGGAGGTATTTAACAGACGGGTAGACGTGGTGCTGAGGGACATGATTTAGTGGTGGTTTTGGCAGTGTTAGGTTGATGGTTGGACTCAATGATCTTAAAGGTCCCTTCCAACCTGGGTGATTCTATGATTCTATGATACAGCCCATAGGACCACCAGCAGGTTAGCATTCTGTGGGTTATTTATTATCTACTTTAGAAGTAACTGGGATGAGGTGGTCACCAGGACTACTTCATGTACTAGTCATGGCCTTTGCTGTCCCCTCCCGCAGTGCTGTTTGGGGCACAGAGTTGGGTCCTCAGTGCTGTGCCCTGGAGGAACGTTACTGATGTGGAGCCCAGGACCATTGCACCGGTGTGGAGCAGTGAGTGCATGCCTGCTTTTGAGGGCTCATAGAGTTAAAAGGCAGAAGTGTGAGTGGGGTGAGGGGGGTACCCCCCTGCTGCACTGTTCACCGTGTGTTGCTGCACCCTGCAAGCTCACAGGTGTAACGTCATGACCATGGTCAAGGCTGGGAAGGAGGAGGCTTATGAGAAGCTTTCAGTTTTAACACTTTATTTAAACTACGTGTACTGTGGATGCCCCACCTCTCAAAGGGGTTCAAGGCCAAACATCACAAACCCCACAAAGATGTTACTGCTCCATCATCCCTTTTACACAGTGAGCCAACTCTCAACTCCTCACTCCTCCACACCCCTGAGCCCCAAGCACTTCTCTGCTGTTACACCCTGCCCTGCCCCACACAGAGCATCCTCCACGTTCATCTTCCCCTGGCGTCTCAACCAGGCTGGGTCGGTGGCCCAGGCTGAGGACAGACCTATACTTTACCAATGCACATCACGGGGGGCCACAATAAGGGGCTGATGCTATTATAGATAATTCTTAAAAATAAAAATCCACTTCCCAGTTTTTGTCGTTTTGCCCCTTTGCAGTCTTTTAAGCATCCAACCCAGGACGCGCAGGCACTTTCCCTCCTGCGACAACAAGGACACGAACACCAGTCCCACCACAGTCATCTCTCAGGTGATTAAAATTTACTTGTACCGCAGGAGGTTGTGCTTTTCCACAGAAGCTACCGAGAGCCATCAGCAGCAACACAGGCATCTCCATGAGCAAGAACGAGTGGATGAAGAAGGTTCTAGGGAAACAAGCACTGCAACTGATTTCCCAGTACTTAAACCAGAATATGCTGAGCACAATATGTCCTGAAGACAGACAGACAGAATGATGGACAACATGGCCAAGAAATAGAACATGGGCTTCAGTCCTGTCTTGCCACATAAAAGATGAGGAGGCATTGCCATGGCTCACAGTGAAACAGAGAGCAGAGGTGAGAAGTTTCCAACTCTGGGAAACCTGTTGGGGGAAAAATGCAGCCCTGAAGCTGATGTTCTTGAATGCTGACATGAGCTCTATGCAGATTTCATAGAATCATAGAATCACCTAGGTTGGAAGGAACCTTTAAGATCATTGAGTCCAACCATCAGCCTAACACTGCCAAAACCACCACTAAATCACATCCCTCAGCACCACATCTCCCTGTCTTTTAAATACCCCCAGGGATGGCGGTTCCACCACTTCCCTGAGCAGCCTGTTCCAGTGCTTGACAACCCTTTCAGTGAAGAAATTTTTCCTAATATGCAATCTAAACCTCCCCTGGCACCATTTCCTCTTGTCCTATTGCTTGTTACTTGGGAGAAGAGACCGATGGCCCCTTGCTACAGTCTCCTCTCAGGTAGTTGTAGAGAGCGAGAAGGTCTCCCCTCAGCCTCGTCTTCTCCATGCTGAACAACCCCAGGTCCCTCAGCCGCTCCTCACAAGACTTGTGCTCCAGACCCCTCACCAGCTGCGTTGCCCTTCTCTGGACATGCTCCAGCACCTCAATGTCTTTCTTGTAGCAAGGGGTCCAAAACTGAACACTGTATTTGAGGTGGGGCCTCACCAGTGCCGAGTACAGGGGCATGATCGGCGTGATTTGCTTGAGCTCCTACGCCTTGAGGTGAAGACTATTATAGTCAGCATCAAGAATTTAGAAGCAAGGATGAAGCACAGAGAAGCATCAGTATATCCTGCTTTGAATTCCCGGCTCAGGCTCAGCCCTGCCTCACTGAAGCCAGTGGAAATATTTGCACTGACTCTAGCAGGAAAGGAGAAGGGCCGTTGTATTTCAGATTCCCAGTACAATCCTTGAGCACCTTACACTATTACCACTTGCAATAGTATTCGCAGACTCATACCGCACTGTGCTGGGCGCTGAACAGTTGCTGCAGCTGAAAACATCCGCACGCCTGAAGGTCTCCTGGTAGGGTCCATCACAGTCACAGACACGTGGTGTTTGTGGAGGAAGGAGGTGGTGGTGAACGCTTTGTCCCATTGCAAGCAAACATGTTGTCCTACACAGAAGTCCCAGGGAAGGGTAAGGACTGTAAAATTAAGTTCCAGGGGACTCTGAAGGTAAGGGTGAAATATTGTCTTGCTAAGTCTAAAGTAAGCGTGTTTCTGCTTAGTCTAAATTCTGTAGTTCTTGTGTTCATAGTATAGTTTGTCAGTTTGGACGTGTCCCATCCCTGTGCTCTCAGCTAGGGCAGACGGTATGTCATAGCAACAACAGGGAAATTTCAAGCTGATAAATACATTCACAAAATGCCATCAGGGAATAGTTTAATTTCTCCCACAGTCAGAGCCTTTCTCAGGGTATTTTTCACCACCTGAGCTGCAGGAAGTGTTGAGGGGTCGGCTCTAACCCCCAGAAAACACTGGAAACTCCTGCTTGGCTTCAGCTTTGCTCACTGTGAGCTGAGCTACATCACATCTGGAAGGTAACACAGCGCCCAAGGAACAACCATGATCATCTGACACCCCCAGGTCATTACGCTGCAGTAACGCAGTGCCTGAGCTCAGGCTCCTGGTGTTTGGAGACAGTTTTGGGTAAATCTGGTAAATCCTAACAATCACAAAAAGCACAGTGCTGCAGATGGCAGAGGGAACCTCAGATAAAACCAGATCGCAGGAGCGCAGAGAGGTTGTGCGTCGATGATGGAGGAGATCCTGGAGACCAAAACCCAACAGCTTCCCAAGGCACACCACAGTGTCCCAGCCAGGCTCAGTGCTGCCGACACAGGACAAGCCACAGGCTGCCCTGTTTTATAGGACACCCTTACCTGTCCCCCAGGGCACAGCACCACGCTGGAAGAACCCAGCTGCTCCAGGGGATTTTGTCTGTGCGCGCAGCTCTGCACCATGACAGGATTCTTGGTTTTCTTCCCACCACACCAAAATATTCACCTCCTGGACAAGCTCCTTGAGTCCCAGGAGAGAAAAGAGGCTGAGCCACCTGGCTCGAAGGGTCATGATCAGTGGCTCAAGGTCTGGCTGGAGGCCAGTCACTAGTGAGTCAACACTGTGGCCAGTACAGTTTAATTTCTTCATTAATGACCCAGCTGATGGGGTGGAGTGCACCCTCAGCAAGTCTGCAGATGAAACAGAACTAGTGGGGGTGGCTGACCATGCCCCTTCATTCTGCTCCAGCCTCCTGCTGTTTTCATTTCAGGAGGGGGCTGGTCTGCTTTAGGCAGCCCTGAGCAATCCCTCTTCCAAGACTCTCCCAATCTCCTTTCAAACTCATGTAGATAATTTGGATCCACAGCAACCTTCAGCAAGGAGTTCCTCTGATCCACAGCCTGGATGTGGACACCATCAGACCATGGCATGCTCTTGTCCCCTCCCTCCTTGCCATCAGCCCAAGAGTGTCACAGCTTTCTACAAGGACGTTGACCAAAGGGCAAGGAAACGCACACAGCCCCAGCCTGTATCCAATCAATGGTGGGGAACAGGCAGCTGGAGGCTCCCCACAGCCATGGACAAAGAGATCTCCACATCAGCCACCATCTTTGTACCCCATGATGGTCCTACAGGCAGTGGGAAGCGCCCCACAGCCATGGACAAAGGGAGCATCACACCACCCACCATCTCTGTACCCATCACTCACCATCTCTATGTGAAATTCATCACAGAATCAAAAAAATTCTCAAAGTTTCAAAGTATGAATCCATTTGCCAGTTCTTTTAGTTTGTACTCTTTTTTGGGAGCCTTTGGGGAATTTTTTTTATTGTCCCTGTTTCCTTGCATTTAATCTGTCTATCTATCTGTCTGTCTGTCTGTCTGTCTATCTATCTAAATGTGATATACACACATACAAATATACATATATAAAGTGTACCTATATATAAATCAGGGATCTGTAAGGAGGAACTGGGAGGGGTGGAAGGCACTGGGGCTGGGTCTCTTCACTTTCCAGAATGCAAAGGTTTCACAGAGCAGGGCAAAACTGGCAAATTTTCTGAACACACCTTTTTTGCTATTTTTTTTTTTTTTTTACAGCCAATGCCCCAAAGCTGCCTTCACTCCCATTTTTGCACTCTGCCATTTTTTCAGAAAAACCAGGAAAACCCACTTGTACGCAGTCCTGAGGGGCTCACACCCCCTGAAGAGCAAAGAAATCAGCTGTGACTCCCTGGGTGAGACCCGCGGGGTTTGCCCTGGCTGATTAAATACATCGTTAAAGCTCTCTGCCCAGTGCTGCCTGCAGCAGCGTGCGCAGCCAGGGCTGGTCCTGGTCCCCAGCCCCTGTCCTCTGCTGTGACCTGGGGTAAGTATGGGGTGGGCTGCCTGGAAGGTGACAGACTGGGGAGATGTTCTCCCCCTGCAAGGACAATTTCTTTGAGGGCTTGCATCAAAATCAGAATTTACAGAAGTTTCTGGCAGAAACAGAGACTGCTTGTTAGAAAAGTGATAAGATGGAACATGCTTTGCTAAATAATTTCCATCTGATATGTACAGATGGGTTTGGTACAGATGGGGCCTACAGGAAAGCTGGGGAGGGACTCTGGATCAGGGAGTGGAGCGATAGGATGAGGGGCAACGGTTTTACCCTGAAAGAGGGCAGATTTAGAGGAGATATGAGGCAGAAATTCTGCACTGGGAGGGTGGTGAGACACTGGCTGGGGTTGCTCCGAGAAGCTGTGGCTGCCCCATCCCTGGAGGTGTTCAAGGTCAGGTTGGACGGGGCTTGGAGCAACCTGGTCTGGTGGGAGGTGTCCCTGCCCAGGGCAGGGGGGTTGGAACAAGATGATCTTTAAGGTCCCTTCCAACCTAAACCATTCCGTGATTCAATGATCCTATGATATGAAAAGCCACCCTAAAAATTGATCTTGATCAATAATTAAAAGTTTTCCTCATTCTCTCAAGTGCTACACGGATATGATGTATCAGTTTATTTGTACAATGACTTTGCTTCCCACAGGAGCAAAAGTTCTTCAGCTCCTGGGCTTTAGGTTCTTTACAACCCTCCATGACCTCTTTCACCGTCCCAGTTCTCTTGTCCCACTGTCTTTCAGGCCTGACCCTTTAGCTATGTGAAAACTGGGTTGGTTTTGGGGGGGGTTTTTTGATAGCTGATGAGATCTCATAGTGTGTGTGCGTGCAGGCAAACTCTGGGAAAAATCTCAATCAGTTTGTGCTTCTCAGTTATTCAAAACGTATTCATTTCCAGCTGAATAGAGACCTGCACTTTTTCCCTGATCAGCCGAGGCAAGAGGCGAGGATGTGCTGCTGTGACCACCAGCTATTCAGCTGCCGCATTTAAGGTGCACTAAATTTAACTGCATTTGCGGAGAAGCCTGTTTGGAATGTTTCTCTGGAAATCTCCCCCGCTTGCCCCAGCCTCCCGTTGCTGAGCATCACAGCTGACGGCTCATGCTCCCGGGGCAGCGAAGCTGCCCAGGAGAGCAGGCGGCTTCCAGAGTGCTTAAATGGAGACCTGGTGTTTGCTGTTGGGTTTTCTAATGGCCTCAGGCAGATGAAACACCACTTCAGGTTCTCGGTCTTATTTGAACCTCTGAATTTCTTCCTTTCCATTTAACCTTTTTGGCAGCTGTAAAGCACAAATCCATTTTCCTTCCATCAGGGTTAGTTTGGTTAATTGACCTGCAGGTTTAGCTGATAAAGCTCCCTAAAACATTATGCATTTTGCCATATTTAAACAAAAAGGGAAGAAATCAATACAGAGTCACATATAATGGGGCTACTTCTCATCTCAGAATGAGATGTTATCTCTTGCGGTCTGACCACACTCAGCTCAGCACAAACATTGACCTTTCTCTGCCTTCGTCTCTCTCTCCCCCTCCGTCCCCGCTTCCCTCTCCTGTCCAGGTGCTTCAGCCTTGCAGGGACCAGCATGGCCAGGGCTGCTCCTCCTACTGCTGTGGGGAGCAGCCAGCCCGGTCCCAGGGCTGACCTCCAGGTCCCCATCCCACCTCTCCTCCTTCTCCAGGCAGGAGCACCCTGGCCCCGGGCTCTCATCCTGCCTGTGCTGCTGAGAAGCTTTCAGGCACCTCCCAAAGGGCTGAGCACCAAATGTCCTGAAACTTTGGGTAATTAAATGTTGGGGACTACAACTAGGGGAGACTAAATGGTGCACTGCTCTTTCCTCGTCATCTGCTGCTGTGCACAGCCCAAACAGTGACCCTGGGGCTGGTCCACTGTGGCTTTTCCTTGGTTGACGTGATGGATATGCATGAGGGCAGCTGCACAGGGGTTTCTTGGCTCTCAGGAGCTACCATTGTAGCTGGGGTGCATGGGTGGTCTTATAGCAGGGCTTTTATTCCAAGACACTATTATTTCCAGACCCTCAGACCATCAGTGTGTGAGATGTCATCTTCCAATAGGACTGCGTCCAGTCCCCTGACCTTCATCCTCACCGGCATTCCTGGTCTGCTGATGAGCAGCTACTGGATGGCATTGCCTCTCTGCTGCCTGTACCTCCTCATGCTCCTGGGGAACTGTACCTTGCTCTGGATGATAAAGACAGACCACAGCCTCCATACACCGATGTACTATTTCCTCTCCATGCTGGCTGTGGCAGACTTGGGCTTGTCTCTCTCCACCCTGCCCACCATGCTGGCCATTTTCTGGTTCGAGTCCACCTCCTTCCGTTTTGAGGCATGCATTGCCCAGATGTACTTCATCCATTCCTTCTCTGCCATTGAGTCTGGGGTCCTGGTGGCCATGGCTTTTGATCGCTTCGTTGCTATTTGTTACCCTTTGCGCTACACTTCTGTCCTGACGAGCTCCCTGATAATGAAGGCAGGGGGGGCGATCTTCGTGCGGGGCATCTGTGTGGTGCTACCTGTTGCTGTCCTTATTAAGAAGATGCCTTTTTGCAGGTCCCGTGTCCTGTCTCACTCCTTCTGCCTGCACCAGGACATGCTGAGGCTGGTTTGTGGGGATGTCAAGGTTAACAGCTTGTACGGGCTGACCGCAGTGATACTCACCAAGGGGCTGGACTCCCTGACCATCCTCCTGTCTTACATGATGATCATCAGGGCCATCTTGAGGATCATCTCCCAGGAAACACGAGCCAAAGCCTTTAGCACATGTATCTCCCACCTCTGTGCTGTCCTGATCTTCTACATCCCGCTCATTGGCTTGTCCATCACCCATAGGTTTGGGAAGCACCTGCCACCCCTCACTCACACACTCCTGGCTGATGCCTACCTCCTGGTGCCGCCTGTCCTGAACCCACTCGTGTACAGCTGGAAAACCAAGCAGATCCGCAGGCGGATTCTCATCCTGCTCTACCAGAGAGGGCCCCAGCAGCAGGTCTAGTCCCAGAGTGGCAATGACCCAATGCCAGTCTCCTCCTTCCTTTCCCCTCCAGACTGGTTGCTCATGGGCAGTATCATGTCCTGGAGAAAATCACCCACGTTCCTTCACTTCCCAGGAGAAACCTGTCACCTCTTCTGCAATACAGCTGTTTTCCTCTCCATAGAAGGATGGATTATGGCAATTCACACTATTCCACCTCCCATTTTGGGATGCCCCACTTCTCAGAAAGTCTACAAGAGGGCAGAGCTTGTGATTAAGCTGTCCTCCCTGCAAGGTGGGGAGAGAGAAGACTGCCGAGAGCAGGCTTTCGTCAAGGGATTCACTGCTAACAGCAGTTTTGGTCTCTGATGAAATACAAACAGTGTTGCCAGACTTGTGCTTTTAATTACAATATCCCTATATTGGTCCATTATATGAAACTGTCAGTTCCCAGTTATGTGATCATATGAGACTCCTCCACTTTTATTATACAAATAATGCGATTCACATCTTTACAGGTATGGAGACAGGCAGTAATGGCCTATGGACTGTAACCTAAGGACACAAACCCAGAAAAGTGAGTCCAGTCTCAGGGTCTGCAAGGGGAGTGCATGGTTCTAACTGTCTCATGATATCATCTGCTCTGCCTGTAACTCTTGTAGGAACATCATAAAAATCTCTCCCCACCTCTGAGGGTTGGTTTCAAGCGAGGGTAGATTGGTCTGGCATGAAGGTATAGGGTGCAATGGGCAGGCAATGCAATCCAAACACATCCTGCAACACGTGGTGCTATTTCTGTATTGCCACGTTTCCCTAGGGACGCACGTGATGTGTGAGTGACGTGCTACACACTCGGGCTGGCTGAGCTGCCCCTTTCAGAGCATCAGGCTGTCATTAGAGGAGCCTCCACCCCATCCTAAGGCAATCTACCTCCTGATTAACCACCCTTCTCGTTGCGTAAAATAATCCTCTCTACAAGCCAAATCCCTGTGACTTTGTCACGTCTGCACGGTCATACCAAACCGTTTGTTCCTTGCAGCAGATCTCAAGTGGTGTTACTCAGGGCTCAGTTTTGGGGCCAGCCTTGTTTAATATCTTTATTGATGATCTGGACGAGGGGATTGAGCGCACCCTCAGTAAGTCTGCAGATGACACCAAATGAAGCGGGAGTGTTGATCTGCTTGAGGGTAGGAAGGCTCTGCAGAGAGATCTGGACAGACTGGATGGATGGGCTGAAGCCAACTGCATGAGGTTCAACAAGGCCAAGTGCCGGGTCCTGCACTTGGGTCACAACAACCCCAGGCAACGCTACAGTCTTGGGGAGGAGTGGCTGGAATGCTGCCCAGCAGAAAAGGATCTGGGGGTCCTGGTGGACAACCAGCTGAANTTTCACTGAAAGAGTTATCAAACATTGGAACAGGCTGCCCAGGGAGGTGGTTGAGTCACCATCCCTAGAGGTGTTTAAAGTGGTGTAGATGTGGTGCTTGGAGACATGGTTTAGTGGCAGATGTGGTAGTGTAGGGTCAATGGTTGGACTACATGATCTTAAAGGTCTTTTCCAACCTAAATGATTCTATGATTCTACAATTCTATGATTTCTTCCCCCAAATCAGTGCCTTCAGCCTTCCTCATGGGCTGGTCTCCTCCTCAGGGCTATCTCAGCCCAGCCTTTGCCTCAGCCTAGTAGCTGTGCAGTGAAGAGGAGGGAGCAGGGTGAAAAGGAGGAGAAAGAGAAACCATGACCATGCAGGTGAGCGGCCCCCATCTCATGGGAGGGAGCTTGCTGCAGTGGTGCTGCGAGCAGCACTCGTGCTGGGGAGGGATGAAGGCAGAGGAAACCGCCGATTTCAGTGCAGGCACTTGGCAGGGTCGTTGTCCAGCCATGCAAAGAAGAGCTACAAGGTCAGGATCATGACTGGAGCTTGGGATGTCCCAACCATCTGTTAGCAGGTCCCAGCAAACTGGGAGATGCTGTGCACTGCAGGGATGTGCTGGAGAGCTTTGGGAAGAAGGAAAAAAAAAATTGGTCTTTCTCTTTATTTTTTTATTTGTTTCCCACCCACCCCCTACAGCTCCAAAAGCTGCTTTTGTAAATGTACTGAGGGCTTCTCCCAGCTGTCCTAGGTGCTGCTATGGAGAATCCAAATGGCAAGGATCAGTGCCGTGAGAGGGAGTTAGGTGCTTTCTTTTTTTTTTTTTTTTATTGGCAAGCATGAGAGTTATGGGAAAATTGTACCTGGTTTTTCCTTTTTCATCAGGGGAAGGAAATGTTCCGTCCCTTCCAGAGTCTCTCCCAGAGTCTCTTGGGTAATGTCACTGGGAGGTGCCAAGCAGTAAAACCAGCAGAAACACACGGATGCTGCTGCGCACGCTGCAAAGCACCATGTCAGTCAGGTGCTGGGAAGGGACTGGTGTCTGCAGGAGGAAAGATGTACTCCGTGCATGGCAAATGTGGGTGTTTAACATGCAGACTCCGGGCCTCGTAGCTGGGAAGCTGCCACAAGTCTCTCCTGTATTTTTCCAAGGGTCTGTAAAGCAGATGTCTGGAGACAGGGGATTTGTGCATGTCCATTTGTGCCTGCTGAAATTGCCAAGCTCCTCCGGTCTGCCAAAAAGAGGTCAGAACTGGGGTCCTGACCTCGGAGAGCTGAGCGCTCAGCAGTGTCACGCTGTGCGATAACCACAGGCACGGTGTTGTGTGAGCACACGAAGGAGCCGTTTGTCTTGTGCTTGAATCTAAAGGGTGGGCTGAAGGAGGATGGAGCCAGACTCTTTTCAGTGGTTCCCAGTCACAGGACGAGGGGCAACAGGCACAAGTTGGAACAAAGGAAGTTCCATTCAAACATAAGGAAAAACTTTATGGTGAGGGTGACCGAGCACTGGAACAGGCTGCCCAGGGAGGTTGTGGAGTCCCCTCTCTGGAGATTTTCAAGACCCGCCTGGATGCAGTCCTGAGTAATGTGCTGTAGGCATTCCTGCATCAGCAGGGGAGTTGGACTAGATGATCTCTAGAGGTCCCTTCCAACTCTGCAAATTCCGTGATTCCGTGATTCCATGAATATTCGTTTTGCTAAATCCAGTGAGTCAGCCAGGGCAAGCTGTGGGGAAGAGCAAACATTGCTGTGGTCGGGTTGTGGACAGCAGCGAGCAGCTCCCTGAGGTAGAGAGCAGTTCCCTCGCAGGTTAACGCAGCTGATGCGTGTCCGCTGCTGACAAACCTGGCGGCTGTTTTGAACCTGTTGCCTCGCAGGAGAAATCCACCACTGGGCTAAACTATGAGCACTTCACTCCTCTCAGCCAAGCAGCACCGACGGGCTCCGCGGCTCTGGGTCACCCAGCCCCCAACAGCCCCTGCATCTCCTTCCAGGGACAGACGTGGTATGACAATTGGCCCATCTGGCGCTGATGGGGCTTCCCAGCCCTGCTGGAGGTGGCCTCCCACTCAAGAATAGGGCGCAGCTAATGGATTGCAGCCTGAAAGGTCTGTGTGGTGCTGCGTGATGAGATTTGCAGTAACTTTAGTTTGTATTTATCCTAAAAACATCTCACCCGCTTCACAGAGTGACATGGCCAGGTACCTTGCTGCCTGGTGGTTTAGGTCTGCGATACGAAACGTGCTGCCTTCAGGCTTGCGTGTATTCGCCATACCTGCAGCTCCCCCTAAACCCAGCTATTCTCCAGCTGTCTCTGAGTCACAGCGATTTGCCGGCTTCTTTTAATAATTGACAGGACCACGCATCTTCCTAACGTTTGCTGTTTGCTTTTCTATGTTTGACTTTCCATCCATGGCGCCAAAAGCAATAATGTACATACCAATTTTTCTACAAGTGCTTTCCACCTGTCAATCCCTTTCTCTTATCTGCGTTTGCTCAGCCCTGTACCTACATACTACTTTTGCCGCTGCAAAATTCCCTTTTTCCAGCAAACAGTGTAAGTTGTCAACTTCTGCTTCACACCAGCACCTTCACAGCCTGCTAAGTACAGCTATGCGGGGATGTGAAAATAAATGATGGCCAGACACTGCCTCGCTTCCTTCTTATTCTGGTCAACAGTTGTGTTTCGTACCAATCTCGTATTTCAGTCGGGTCTGCGACTTTCCTACGGAAACATGCACAGGCCTTGCAATGGATTCAGCTGATTTTGTATGAACAGATTTCACAGGGGGTTTCTTCCAAGAAAGGGGGAAGGGTCTCTGTCACAGCAGAGTTTTCCTACTTGTAAAACCTCATCTGCTCTGCAGACGTCAAAACCGGGCCCTAGCTGTGAAGTTAAAGGAGTCTATAGAACTGGGTCAGATCTGGGATACTCTGCTGCATACCACTGAGATATTTGGGGGATTTTTCTTTTTATTATTTATAGTAGCAGCCATCCAATTCCTCTGCTTATGCATCTTGGGATTTCACCGTTATGAAGTCCCGTTAAGTTCCAGGGAACTTTGTAGTAAATCAGCATGAATGGGCTGATCCTGAGCAGGATTACATGTTCATTGGGAAAGTTTGTTTTATCTTTGGAATTGGACATGGACTAACGTTCTGACCTAGTTTAAGACCACAAAATCCTCCGTTTACACCTCCATATCCACATGTTTGCACATGGCCAGACAGAGCAGCTTTTAGCTCCATGTAAACAAATTTCGTACATTAATCTCAACATTGAGAATGAAGTAGGTCATAGTTGAGGCCAAAATGAATTGGACGTTTTAAGTACACAAACTAGGACACCATAAAAGGGCATACAGCTTTTCAAAGTGCTGAGGAATAACTCCAAAAATCCAGCTTCTGAGTTTCCCTAGATTCGACTCTGCATTCAGTGTCCCAAATTTGGGACTAAATGTGGGCCTAGAGTCTAAGCTCCCATGACAGTCAGAGGTGATGAGTCCATGCACTCTGTGGAGCCAGGGAGCACATCTGCTCTAAGGTGAGCTGAGATGCTCTGTAGGTTCAGACAAAGAAACTTCAAACTAAGTTCCACCCCCAAACCCACATCCTAGGTAAAGAACGCTTCATCTTAAATTTCACCTGGTAGGTGTGACCCATTGGAGGTGTTTGTAGCTCTGCAGGTCATACATGAATAAACCCTCAGCTTTGGCCCCACAAGTGTCCTTCAAGAAGCTCAAGGTGGGTTATGCTGGGTGGGTTTCAGGATTTGCACAATAACCCTAGTATCCAGCTGGGGGAGAAAATGAGACATGGTGGCTGCTGAGGCTAACCTTGCTGGATGACACGGGGACCTGTCCAACCCACGCCTGGGAGGTGCTGCCCACTGGCATCAGGGGATGGCTCTTCCGTGTCCTCCTCCTCCTCCTCCTCTTCCTCCTCCTCCTTCTCGCCTCAGCACCTCAGTTCAGTGTGATGAGTCTCGTGGCTCTCGGCCCTACCATTGTGTCTCTTGCAGAGGGGGGGTTTATCTGGCCTCATTTAGAAATCTGTGAACCCACTTCAGTGTGAGGGATGGACCAGATGACCTCTTCAAGTCCCTTTTGACCAAATTGTCCATGATTTCTAGGATTAGCACAGAAAAGGCAGCGTAAAAGTGTAGCATCATGGCTCTGATGGTTCTTAGGGCACTTGGTTAGGTATTCATCTCTGCTTCTATTGCAGGGTACCGCATTACTGACTCTGGACTACAGCGTCCAGAAACTATTGCCCAGCAACAGCAGCATCTTTAATCATCAGACATCCGTCCTGATGGGCAGCAGTGGCATTTCTGTCCAGCCTCTGTGCTCTAATCTTAGATTTGCTAGAAACTCCGCATCCTCTGTACTGCAAAGATGAAGAGAAGCTTCCATGCACCCAGACATATTTTGTGTTTTGTGAAAGTTCTCATAGATCCAGTCCTACTTTTTCCAATACTGCCAGCCATGTTGAGCCTGATTTGGTCTAATTCCATAGAAATTGCGCACTGCACTCCCCACATCTTCTTCCTCAATGAGGTTAGGTTGGCTGCGTGTCCCTATCGCAGTGCTCTTCAGTGAATTAATCAGACTAATGACCTCGGAGAAATACCTCATTCCTCCTAACCTTTTTAATGGAGAAAGTAGGAGTGAGGACTTTATCCAGAGATACCTGCATTGTCCTCTCCGGCTCTGACTTTGTTAAATACTCTTTTAAAAACCCAAGGGCAGTGAAGATGGCCTCTCTATGTAAAAAGACCAACAATCTGTGAGACCTGAGCACGGTACCCTGTGGCTGGCCCTACAGTCCTTGTGGTGTCTCATCATCCCAGGACAAGCACCTCAGAGCCTCGAAACTAGCACCTCTCCCATCAGTCTTCCCTGATTCCCCCCTTCCCCATCTCCTGCAGAGGCTGAGGAAACAGCTCCGTGTGCCCAGGGCTGCCAGCAGGAACACCAGGCAGCTCTGCAGGACATCTGTAAACCAACCTGTCCAAAACCCAGAATTTTGGTCACAAAATCGCTTCCCAAGGGGAAGTTATTCTTGAAGGAACTGGAAGATTTATGAGCGCAAATTCTAATGGAAATTTTCCCTGTAATCCTTTGAATTGCATCTGTGGTTTTGCTGGTATTTCTCCTTTGGCTGTCTGCTGTGCTTCCACCCCATCTCTTTGAGAAACCATTTCAGACATACAACCCCTCTGTGAAACAAACAAAGAAACAAACAAATGTAAATGCAGGAGCAGCAACGAGGTTCTGACTTCACTCAACGCCAGTTACTCATCTGTCAACGACCAAACCCCCTTCATTCTTCCCCCACTCCCTTTTGAAAGCAGAGTCACCTGATCACATTTTCTCCATTGCCAGATCGGACTTCGACTGGTTCGATGATGTCACAGTGATTTATTTTGAAGAAATCATTGCAGATTAGCAACATAACGCTGTTACCGTCTCTCCTCACAGCTCTGCTCTCATTTCCTCGCCGCTGTTACTGAGATGCTTGCTGCGATATCTTCTTAAAATCACGATGTAAATCTGGCAGCTGCTCTGCTGATTGGGAGAGGGTGTTAACCCACCTCACCAGGCACAGCCTCCCTGTCGGCACAGGCACCGGCAGGCAGTAAGAAAGGCCGGAGATGGGTAGTTGTGGTCATTTAGCTTCTGTACATGTATATTTTAGCAGGGATGATGTTGCGGTACAGCCCAGCACTCTGGTCTGTAACACACAGACGTTATAGCGGACTGATAAAGGTGAATGGACACGTTTGGCCTGATCAGAATGAAACTACTTCAACCTACAGAATACGAAGTATGTCAATGAGATCAAAAGCCAAAGTCTTTTCAACCTTTTCAAAATTATATTCTGGAATTTCAGTCTCTTTAAACTTTGCAAAATGAGGTGAAGACAAATGTGAAATTCCTGTGGCATGTGAGCACAGCGATCTGGTCACCTTGATCCAGATGGGGCCGGGCAACCTGGAAACCCTTTGGATTAATTAATTGCACCAGTCGTCTTTTTCCTTCTAAGAAGGAAACCCTCCGGCAGAGCAGACTGTGGCTCTTCCCACCCCCAGCAAGCACCTGGATCCATTTGACCCTGTTTTAGGCACTTGGGGGTGTGCCTAAAAGTGGTGTGCTTTCCAAGCACACTTTTTTTAGTTGTTTTTGGCAAAACAGTAGTCTCTCTACCGCTAATGCCGTGCCCTCTCCTGCTGGCTGTTCCTGGCAGAGCTCTGCTGCGGATGGTGAGCAGAGGAGGTAGAATCCATGCTTGCAAAGAAGTCCCTAAGGAATGATGCTTGTCCGAGAGCTGTGGCACACACTGCTGAGTTTCAGGGACAGGCACCGCTCTCGCTGAGATCACACACCGGCACTGTTTCACAGCTTTGCCTCGACGTTCCTTCCCCATCAGGGTAAATCTACTCCATCCCAGCTGTTATTTACAGCTTTCAGACAATGTTATCCCGCTGGTGGAGGTTTGGGACATGCTGTACATGATGCTGCTTTGAGTTTGTATTTTAGCAAATTATATGCAGGTCGTGTTGACCTACGTTCACTTCTCAGTTGCTTCTGAATCGCCTGTATCTACCAGCTTTGCTTAACACGAGAAAATGAAATACAGGGCTTTGCAATGTTTGCAGATTTCTCTGGGATTGTTTGATTTTCCACCCAGCACACTAAAAGCAGAGAATCTGCTGCCTTTGTGACAGGACTCCCTGTCCTTTCTGCATTTTCTGAATTGCCCTGTTGTATTATTTACCTGATGTACCAAGTCAAGCATTAAATATGTCAATGTTTGCCCGTACAAGAGCTCATTCACTTCTGCAGGATGGAGCACTGGTGACCGAGGATCTCCTGTGTGTCACTCATGGTAGCACAGGAAATTGGTTGACACCACTTCACTTTACCCAGGGTTTTTGTGATTATTTCAATTAAAGACACTATTTTTCTGCTGAAACAGTCCAGGTGGCTTGGCCTCTGAAGGAGTTGCAGTTGCGCAGGCTTAAAAGTGCTCCACAGAGGTTGAACTGCTCTGCTCCCTGTAGAAGACCATGCTGCAAAGGCATTGCCTGCCTCTATAATTTCTTCCAAGCTCTGTGTTGAGGTCACCCTGTTGTTCATAAGGTGGTGAAGTTCAAGTGGGCCAGCTTTATGATGGGTAATAGAGCTGGAGGCTGTCGTGCTGTAGCAGAAGACTGACTTCTATTAGCAGCCACTGAATGAGGGTTTTCACTTGGGCAGCAAGGTGATGAACACTAAATGCAGAAATGCAGCTGTGCTGCAGAACTTGAGAGAGCTTGGGAGGGTTTTACTCACAGCTACAGCACCGTGCTTTCCTGGCAGGGCACTCAGCACAGGACCAGAGCCAGCAGGGGTTTCTGCAGTTTTGGAAGTTGCCCAGAAATACCTGAACGGAGCCACATCTGGGCTTCACCTTCTCTTGATCCTGCTTCACAGTTCAGACTACAAAAAGTCTTGCAGCCAGCTTAGGTATCTCAAACACAGAGTGCAGGAGACCCACTGTTGACACCAGGCACAGCCAGAAGAGAGGGACCTCCTGTCCCCTTTCAACACCATTTAAACTTCCTAGGTTGAAGTGGTGACATTTGCAGAGGCTTGTGCAGACAAGGTGTCTGCAGCAAACTGTTTCCAGGTCCAGATCCTGATGCAGGGGACTCGTCTCTCCTCCCCTCTTCCATGCACACGTACAGCTGCCCCCGACCTGAGTCCTGCCCCATGTAAGTCCCTCATGCACTTACTGCAACTCCAAACTGGAGTCTGACTAAAGACTCCCTTTCCATCCTCACTTCTCCATCCTTCCCCAGGACTTAGACACGTGGTTTAGTGGTGAACTTGGTAGTGTTAGTTGAACAGTTGGACTTGATGATCTTAAGGGTCTTTTCCAACCTAAATGATTCCATGGTTCTATGACTTCCCACTGCAAGTCAAAGCCCGGCCCTATGGCATGCTTTTCCAGCATCTACCCACACTTTTCCGGCCAGGATTGTAGTCCCAACTCCACCAGTTCCACCACCTTCAACCACAACCCTCAACACACACACAGAGCAGGGACCAGCAATGACTGCAAGGGGCTGCTACCTCTTAGGTGTCTAACCCACCACACCTGCCCTGGGTGGCTAGCTGGTGCTGCAAGCTCATCCCTGGAGCTCAGCAGGAGAGGGATTCTCCCTAGTGTTAAGGCCCAAGGGAGATCCCAAAGCAGGAGAGCTACCCAGGGGTTATATGGTCCTTTGGGGAAACTGTCATTAGAGCAGCTGGTCTGTGTCCAGGTTCTGCCAAGTTCTTTTCCTCAGTGCTACTTTTGAGCCTCAGTAGACGGCTGACTTGGAAAAACGTCGCATCACTGCTGGTGACGTTGGAGCTGCTGGTGTCAATATGGTCAGCTGCTCCTTTGGTGGCAAACGGGAGGGACAGCCTACCAAGGAGAAGACATCCCTTCTGGGCTGCGATCTCTCATTCCAGGCAGCTGGGATATTTTTGTCTGGCTCAAAACAGCCACTGCAGCCAAAGAAAACTGTGTATGATCACACAGTCTTTGTATTTTTGAAACTTTCCGAAGCAGAGAAGGATGGGTGACACACATCCTTCCTCCCCTGCCCTGGACCTGAAAAGTCTGGATTAACCTTGAGGGACACTGCTGTCCTGGTGGGAGGTGAAACCTCCACAGCAGCCTTTGAGTCTCACCTTTCAGTTCAGACCAGTGCGTGGACACTCAGGTGGTGGAATCCCTCACTAGGAGAAAAGAAGGAAGCTAGAATTGGTGGCAACGTGATGATTTCAGGTAGCAATGGTGCTCCTGTTCTCCTGGATCTTCCTAAACCCTTCCCTATTCTTTATTTGCATATCTCCAATGAGCATTACCTTCCTCATTGCTATGAGCATGCTCATTTTGAACAGGGTCTTGTAAAGGCTTTCACATGGGAGAACCAAGCCCCCACCTTTCCCTTCCCTCCTCGCCATCCCTTCTCACACTCCTATCAGTACTGACACACTGAACTCTGGCCTGTACCGTAAATATGATTAGGACGGGCTTAGGCTGAAATTACAAACATTTCCAGCAAAGAGACTGATGTGTGCCAAGTGGTGGCTGTATTTCCCCTTTGCTGTTGTTCTGGGAAAACAAGTTTTTTTTTTAAGATGGGAAAATAGACGAACAGATCCTCACACCCCTCCTTATATACATGCAATACGCATGCTTCTGGGAAAAGGGATTAAGCAGAAAACCAGCAAGAACAACTTGGTGGGAGCACAGTATGCAAACATCACTGCAGGAAGCTGGGTGCATGTGGGTGAGCCTTGAGACACAAATCAAAGGGAATCGTAAGATTTTGAGCATATGAAGATGAAATTATCTTGCCCTACACAATAGGCATGGGGTGATTCAAGCAAGGTCAGTATTGGGTGTTTTATAGTGGCTGCTGGAAGCCTGAGTGCTTTTTCTCATTCAGCCGCGGGTCTGCTGGGTAACCCTGGGCAGATGTTTTCATCTCCAAGCCGTTCCCTTGTCCCAGCAGACCCTGTGCAACCCCTCTCTCTGTATGCCATACGTACAAGCAGGCTGCTCGGCACGCTGCTCCTGAGAGGACCCTCAAGCATGGCATTCATGCTAGAAATAGATTGTCATTTCGGCACACGCAAGGTCGGTAATGAGGGGAAATTTTCTCTCTGGCAGTTTCTCAGGGTGATGCTGCGGTTTGCAAACCAGATCATTGCTTCCAGCTGCACAGACACAGGTTTGCTCAACACAGCTTGTCCGCAGCCTCCCCGTGAAGGAAGCTGAATGAGCAATGCTGGAAAATGCCTGATACGTGGAGTAAAACAGTGGTGGAGTGTCCCAAGGGAAAGAAACTAAATGTGTCAGAGTGCGTGAAAGATGAGCGTGTGCATGCAGCGAGGCTATGAGTAGAGCAGGGAAAGAGATACCGTGTCCTTTCCACAGATGGATGAGTCCAAAAAAGAATCATAGAATCGTTTAGGTTGGAAAAGACCTTTAAGATCATCTAGTCCAACCATTGACCATTGATTCAAGTTTATAACTTTTCTGGAGAACTGTGGAAAAAAAGGTCTGGAAAGGGCCTGGAGAGGGTATGTCACCTGTGCCTTTGCTCTGAGACAGGATCAGCTGAGCTGAAACCGTTACTGAGAGACGTTCGGGAAAACCATCTGTGGTGGTGACTCCGTGCCCATGCCAACCTGCTCCCTGGTTTCACCGTCCACCCCTTGCCTAACCTCATGTTTCCTTCCCGCCAGTTCAGCCCGTGACGCTTTGTCTTAGCCCCACAGCCTGGTTATTCCCATCTCTCTGCAGTGTCTCTTTGCTTTGCACTTCCCTCTCCCTGCTGCCTCCCAGGTTACCTCCTGCCTTCACCGTGGTATCTGAGCCGCTCTGAACCCACCACACCATGTTTGAGTTTCGTTCTTGTTATGGCCAGCTGTGGCACTACTTTTAATTTCCAAAGTAAAGATGTTGTTCTGTGGCTAAAGCTTATTTGCTCTGAAGACTGTAAGAACTATTCTACTAGATCAAACTAAAGGTCCCACCATCCTGCCATCCTGCCTTGAAGAGTGGCTATTAATGGTCATTTAGGAAGATAATTTACAGTTTATCCCTCCCTTGGCACGTGTCTCAGCATCTAGCAATCAATTTAGAGGTTTTCTAAACAGAAGGCAGCGCTTTGGTCATCATGTTTAATAGAAATCAATGAATCTCTCACCCATGGATTTGCCTAATATATATATACACTATATGAACCTATATATACTTTGGGCTCCCACAACATCCAGTGGTGATGAGTTACATAATTTCATTATGAGCTCTTTAAACAAAGTAATTTTTTATTTGTTTTAAATCTTCTGCCTGGTATTTTCAGGGTGTGTTCTCCCCCTCCTTGTTAATGTAATGTGATAAAAGATAAATAATCACGCCATATGTATCGTCTCCTCCCCATTCATTATCTTGTAGACCTTTCCCGTATTTCTTTATTGTCTCTTCTCAAGGCTGAAGAGTCCTTTTCTGATAATCTCCACTTCTACAGGAGCTTCCCTGAAGTGGTCAGGCTGTTGGACTAGATGATCATTGTAGGTCCCTTCCAACTGAACTATTCTAGTCTGTTCCATTCCATTCCATTCCATTCCATTCCATTCCATTCCATTCCATTCCATTCCACTCCATGCCTCTGAACGTGGTTGCTCCAGGACATTTGCTAGCTTCAATAGTTCTTCTTCCTCTNCCATTCCATTCCATTCCACTCCATGCCTCTGAACGTGGTTGCTCCAGGACATTTGCTAGCTTCAATAGTTCTTCTTCCTTTTTTTTTTTTCCACATCTGACGCATAGATAGATAGAGGTAGGTAGAGATAACAAACCTATGCCAGGACCATTCAGATGAGTGTCACAAAGGCACAGTGACGCACATAAGCCTGGCTGAGAGGTTTAACAACCAGGTAGGAGCAGACAGCTGTCTTCCTTAAAATTAATGCTTGTAAATTAATTGTTCTTTGGCATTGGGGCCGTTCAGCACCAGGAAGTCCAGGATCATGCCAACAAACCCTTTAGCCTCTAAAATGAGGTGGCCACACCATGCAGGCTCCAGAGCCCCTGTCTGGGAGTTGCTGAAGCGCCGGCTGGCTCAGGTCAGCAGCGTGCCAGGGACCGTGATAACCATTTACCGGTGTCCATCGTGAGCAGTGCCCCAGCACAGTCTGGGTTATGACTACAGAAGTATGTCTTAGGTCCAGTGGTTGTATTTACTATAGACACCTCACATGAGAATGGGCAAACCCGTTAGGTCTCCTGTGTCTTGATTTGGCAGCCACAGAAATAGGGGTTAATAGCAATTTCCACCTCACAGCTGAGGTGGTAAAGATAAACTTATTTCCATGAGACATCTAGATACAACAGGCTTCTGGGCCATCTGAGAGGATATCCGCTAATGTGTCTGTGTTTGGCTTTGTAATATTTAGTTTGTTTTTATTGTGCAATATATTATGATTTTAATTAAACATTTTGTGTCTCACTGGTCACGGGGGGGATAGCTAGAACGTCAGCTCTGTTATTCCCTCAGAGAGATGCTGCAAGCACTCTTCTTGCAAAATTTATTATTATTTGCGTTACAGATCCATTCTCACAATAAAAATTAGGTGTATTGCCAGCATGCTGCAGCATTGCCAGCCATAAATCACAGGGAGCTATAAACACGTCGCCCAATAAACTATCAGGAGAAAATCATGCCTGCTGGGAGAGCATCATAAATGGAAAAGATCATTTACTTCACACACTATTTTCACTGGTACGCCTCACGCTGTTTACGCACGGGGAGCTTGGGCTCCGTGCGGCTCCCGGTTGATTGGACGGGGTCAGTCCTTGGGGCGCGTTATAAGCACTGCCCTCCTGACGCCGGGACACGGATGCGAGTTCTTCCTCTGCATTGCAACGGGGTTGTGCTGCCTGTGCAGGTCGTAAAGCCCCTGAGCCCCCACCGCTGCGCTCGGTAAGTACCCCGGGCAATTAGCAGCCTCTCCATCATTGCACTCCTCATTGAATAGTGCGGTGGCTGTGGTTTATGGGGCTGGACACCAACACGGGTGGGGAGGTGCATCTCCAAAGCGCTGCTTGGGAGGTCCACACCGCTCCACGGGACCTGCTGGGTTGGGTGTTCAGGGGAAAGTGGGCGGCTGTAATTTCAGGCAGCGCTGGCACCACGGTTCTGCCAGGGAAGGTCTCCCCATCACGGTGCCTCTTGTGCTGTGGGCTTTGTACAAGAGTCAAACTGCTCTTCCACCGTCTGGTGGCCCAGCTCAGCTGGTGGGAATGGCACGTTCCTGTCCTTGCCTGTAAAGTCAATAGAAATTCGGCTCTATGGGTGCTGCGTCCCCAGAGTGCCTTTGCCAATCCTCCTCCCTTCACTGAGCAGCTGAGCCCTTGCTTGGATGCTTGAGTTGGCAGCAATGTAGTTGTGAAAATAGCAAAGGAAGTCTCCTCTTGGGAAAAAAGCAGATCTCTTGGTCTCATCCTTCCTAAACCCCTGCTCTTGCCTACACTGAGAAGCCCTTAAAGCACCAGTACTTTGCTTAAGTTATTGGTGAAAATCAAAGTCAGAGACAGGCAAGAAATCAGGAGGTGGCTTTTGAGGACTGGAGAAGGAAGGACAACAACATGTCCTCTGTGAGTCATCTGCATTAGTGCCTGACCCCTTCCCCCAGGTGGGCTGGCGTAGCTCCTGCGGAGCAGAAATGCCTGGGCGCTGAGCACACAAGCAGTTTTCCCTCCATGGTAGGATGCCTTTCTAGGCTAGCAGCAAATGCTGCCCAGGTGCTGCCACTAATCTTTAAATTGAGATCTTCCACTAACTGGAGGTTTGTTTCCTCATCAGGGCTTGGCTGCAGCGTGAAAGGTGCAATTGCTGTCCACTGTAGTCAAATGGGAAGTGTAACATATATATGTGTGCTATATGCTACGTATACACATACACATTTATCTAAATATAAATAAGCATACATGCTTCTTTACATATTTTATATATTATAAGCTTTTAATATATATTATTTATAGTCACACGTATGTCTATAGTTATACACATACACACACATAAAACACAGAGGGGAATAAACCAGCTTGGAGTGGGATCCATATCTGTAACACGTAGCAGCACATGACAAACCAGAGTAGCTCAGAGAGGAGCAGAGCTAGTAAAGCCCATTTCTAAATAACTTCATATAACGTGGTAGGAGTTGCCAGTGTCTAGCAAAGTCAGGTTTGCATAAAGGTTTTCTTGCAGGAGGAGCATCTTTTACAGACCCCAGTGAGTTCTCACCAGTCCTTTCTTTCCCACTGTGCTCTAACAGTGCCTTCTCTTTATCCAGCTCTATATTCCTGGAAATCTCTTGAATCTCAATATCTTTGAGAGTTCTGGGTATCTGCAAGATGCTGCTGTAAGGGAGACAGACAGACAGACAGACATGCATGCACGTACTCATTTTTTTAGTTTTTTTTAGCCCAGCCTCCAGATGAGACTGAATTGCAGGAGTCTGCAGATTAGTTCTTGCCGCTCAGGTGCTGTTGGATTGGCAGAAAGCGACAGCTCTTACCTGTGGGGAGCTCCGAGCTGCCACTTAGGACGAGAGGTACCTCTGGACACTCTCCTTTTGCCAATGTAGACAACTGCTGATGCCGTAGGGGAAGCTCTGGCTGCCCTTCGGCAGCTTCATCCACGTCTGTGCTGTCTCGTGCACTGACAAGGCTCTCCTGAAGAAGGGCTGTGACCTGTCCCTTCAGCGACCGACACAGCGGGGCTACGTGCTGGCCAAGGCGACTCCTGATACTAGCATGTAACTTTGCAGTGAAGATAAAGTGGCTCTGCCTGGAGGAAATGAAATTACTTTGAGTCTTCCCTAGTTCTCATCCGTTACGCGTTGCTTTTGCCCTGGAGCAGGAAGATGTTAAACCTTGCTAAGCTCTGGGATTTATTGCCACATTAGACTCTCAAGCAGGCTGAGAGTCTAATGGAGCAAAATCATATTAAGAACATAATAATTACATCATGGAAGACGTGTGTTTATTAAAAAATGAACTATGTTATAGGAAACCCTCTTGCTTATAATTCAGGCACTCTTTGATCTGCTCGTTTTGTATCCTGCAGAAGGAAGCCACAAATAACTTTTTTTCCTTTAATTAGCTCTTGTTTTGCACATTCACTGCTTTCTCCCATCCACCCAGCCAGTCCTTCAGTCACAGAAGGCACAGAGAGGGCTCGGGGACCCTGTCAGCCCCTCCAGCATCTCTGCCAGGGTGCATTGTCACGTGCAGTGTAGGAACCTGGATTGTGCTGAGGTGGCTGAATCCTCCAAGAGGACTGAAACCTATGGTAAGATCACAGGTTCATAGGTTCATTGGATAATTCAGGTTGGAGAGACTTCAGAAGATCTCTAGTCCAATGTCCTGCTCAAAGCAGCGCTGGCTATGAGGTCAGATAAGGCCACTCATGGCTTTATCCAGTTGGGTCTTGAAAACTTCCAAGGATGGAGATTGCACAACCTCTCTGGGCAACCTGCTCCGATGCTTGACAGTCCTCATGGGGAAACATTTCTCATTATACCTAGTCTAAATCTCTCTTGTTTCAACTTATACCTGTTGTCTCTCATCCTCCCATCCCACACTGCTGTGAAGAGCTTGCCTCAGCCTTCTTGATAGCTTCCCTGTGGGTAGGGGAAGGCTGCTGTTGGGTCTATGCAAAGCCTTCTCTTCTCCAGGCTGAACAAGCCTCTTTCCTTGGTCTCTTATTCGGGGGCATTGCTCCAACCCCCATCCATTTCAGTGGCCTTCTGCTGAACTCACTAGAGTAGACATTTGCTAGATTTCTGTAAAAGGCCTCACTCACCTCATACTCTTGATCTCTGTGTAGAAACGTCACCATATCCCCTGCGTTTCTCCCCTCTGATTCAGACCCAGAGACTCTCCAGGGATGCCTCCCCAGTGCTTCTGAACCTGCAGCTTCTTGTACTTTGACTTGTGTTTGCCTGTTATTAATAAAAGTCACGAGCACCACACAAGTGGGATTTTGCTTATTTATTTCCCTTCACCTGATAGTAAGTTAGATTATGAAACAAGCAACAGTGTGGATGTGAGAGTCACTGAAAATCCACCTTACCCTAACGGCCATCTTCTGAGCTGAGAGCAGTAGCGTTTAAGTGCCTGATGCTCTGTTATATTTTGTATTTGTTTCCAATGTTGGTTTCTTAACTAAGAAGTCAGACTTAAACTTTCACCATTTTCATGTCCTTTGATCTCCATTTAGCATCAAAAAGAAGCCAGCTGCTTAGCAGCTTAGTCTTGTTTGGGATGACTGTAGAAAAAGCACTTGCTCACTCAATAGAGCGTCTCAATCTGTGGAATTTGGGAACAACTGCAAAACAGTAGCACTCATCAGGAAGGTTTTCACTATCATTTTAAGGAAAAAATGGTTTGTTTTTTTGTTTGGTTGGCTCGGTTTTTTTTAAGAAAAAATGTCCATCCTTTTCCTTCATTTTATAGTTTAATGGATAAACAAGAGCTTAATCATATGTGACACTATGGTAATTATAACAGTGTCCTAAACAGCATGGGGGCATCTGCATAGACTGGTGGGGAGGCGGAGGGAGGTGGTGCTTGTCATTACCCAGTTCTATATTCAGTGGAGAGTCCAACTACGTGGAGTTTCTGTTGTTGATTTGTTTTAGGTATAGGTTATGTGAGAGCTGAGCTGGGATGGAGCATGACTCACATACCACCTGGGAATTCAATGGCTCCTTTTATCAGCCTTCAGCTTTCCTCATGATGGGCATCCCAGGCCTGGAAGCCCTTCACCACTGGATCTCCATCCCTTTCTGTGCACTGTACCTTATTGCTCTCTTGGGAAACTGCATGATCCTATTCATCATAAAGAAGACCCAAAGTCTTCACGAACCAATGTACTACTTCCTCTCCATGCTGGCAGTCACTGACCTGGGCTTGGTTCTGTGTACGCTGCCTACTACTCTGGGCATTTTTTGGTTTAATATGCGAAGGATTGGGTTTGATGCTTGCCTCACTCAGATGTACTTCATCCACATACTGTCCTTCATCGAATCCTCTGTGCTCCTGGCAATGGCATTTGACCGCTTCATTGCCATCTCCCGTCCATTGAGGCACCCATCCATACTGACCAAGACAACTATCATGAAAATAGGTCTGGTAATTATATTGAGAGGCATGGTCTCCCTCCTTCCCATACCCTTCTTGCTCAAGAGACTAACCTATTGCGGGAAGACTGAGCTTTCTCATTCTTTTTGCTTCCATCCTGATATCATGAACCTAGCATGCACAGATATAAAAGTCAATGTCTTCTACGGTATGATTATTCTTTTATCAACAGTGGGGATGGACTTCATCTTCATTGTCCTGTCCTACATCCTGATCATTAAAACTGTTATCAGCCTTGCAACCAAGGAGGAGTGTCTCAAGGCTTTGAATACATGTGTCTCCCACATCTGTGCTGTTCTAGTGTTCTTCATCCCAATGATCGGACTGTCCATGATCCATCGCTTTGGAAAGAACGTTCCACCTCTGGTTAACACTTTGGTGGCCTACACCTACCTTATAATTCCCCCTGCTCTCAACCCCATTATCTACAGCATAAAATCCAGCCACATCCGTGAGGCTTTGCTCAGGGCACTGCGGAGGAAGAGCGAATCTGACTGGTAGCTTCCTCCACCAGTTCTGCCAGAAAGTGCTAGTGGACTGGTTTCTTGGTCAGAGGTAGTGGACTGGTTTCTTGATTGTCCATCCATGCAGGTCACTGCCAGATGAAAGAACTGCAGATCCACTTGGATGCTGCCCCTCAACCCAGAGCTGTGATCTTCCAAGTTTTGCCCTAGCATGATGCTTTCGTCCCTTCCAGCAGCCTGCGAACACGCCAAGCAGTAATATCAGTGATATATAAAGATGGAAGCCCCAATTAGAGGGAGACAATCACAGAAAAATGGCTGCATGATTTTCTGTTTTCAAGTCACGCATTGGGGTGGATCAAAGAACCTCTGCAACACATGTTACGCAAACTTTAATAGTCAGATAATAGCGTGTAAGCTTCACCCAGGCTCCGTTGTGCGGGGTCATCGTTCCCTCACTGCATGTTACAGCACAGCTAACCCTGGCAGCAAGCTCAACAGGACAGGGCTTGGACCAAGAGTTTGGAGTCACTCTGAATATCTCAGTCATTAGTTGTTCAACTGGAAACACCCCACAAGATGGAGCTCAGCTCCAGAGGCTGAGCACAGAGCATTTTCTGAAGGTTAGATCCCGTTAAGTGGGCCTGAAGCAGTCTCAGTCCTCCTAAAAAAATGGCTCAGCGTTCACCTTCATCTGTGTTTCTAAAGTGCCATACACATCTACAGTGATGGAAACAGTGCTGCTTTTGCATCTTTTTTTTGATGTCATTGAGCCTTACCATCTTGCCAAGTCTAATGTTTTGCATTGAATGTAATGCATGTGTGCAATATCTTCAATAAAAGACATCTATTTGTGGTAAAAGGTCAAAAGACTTGATGAAACCTTTTTTTGTTCTGTTTATATGATGCAGAGATATCAGGTTGGAGTTGCTTAAAACCTTCCGGATTTGCTGCAAATGAGCATAGGATCGTATGAAGTAGGTGTGCATCAGGATGGTGCTTGGGACTCCGCTGTGGTTAGCTCCCTTGCTGGAAAAAAGGGGTTTCAAAAATATAATGGGAATGGCTAAACTTCCTGACACTATGGACCATGTACTACAGTCTTCCAGCTAAGATGTGCCCGGTGCTGACGGTACTGCTCAGTGATGGGAGGGGCAGTTCACAGGCGGGAGATGACAGTGTCTCCCAGCACCTTATTGCTCTGCTGTAGGATGGGTCTCAGCCAGGCAAGCAGAAAGGTTTCATGATCCTCCTGGCTTGCTTCCTCCCACAGACAGAATGAAATGACCCCAAATCTTTCATGCCTCCAAATTGTGAACCTGTGTTTTCATTGGTCTTAAGCCATGTTTTGGCCAGTTTGGACCGTGGTGGAGAATAAGAAGAAATGGTCAGTGTTCACCTTGGAAGGGTGAAGCAGCAGAAGGTATCGGGACAGGATTACACACCAGAACTGGCCTGTTTCTGCCTGCTGTCGCTTCACACTTCAGACTAACCCAGGATTAGTGTCTTTTTCTACACATAACAGTACCTAGAATAGAGAGAAAAGAATAATGAGGGAAGATCTCTATAAAAAAATGCAAAGGGAGAAGGGAAGATTCCCAAGGGGAAGATTCCCAGGACGCTGTTTGTTTTCTGTTGCGCTGGTTATTTTGCTGACATTCCCAATGGGCACAGGGTGAAATACTGTTCAGCAGACCACCCCCAGAACCTCTGCCTGAGCATTGGCACAGCAGGTCTTGGGGTGGAGGTCCCGTTTGCATTGAGATAGCACCCAACGGGAGCACTTTTTGCCCAAAATATCTAAGATCTAACCTGGTGCTTGTAGCCAGCTATTATCAGAAAAAAGACTAACGTAAGGGAACAAACACAACTTCCAGCAGAAAAGCCCAGAAAAGAGCTTTGCTGGAGAGATACTTAGCTTGCAGGATCCTCGCACTGCACTGCTCCCATTCTGAAAGGTTCCAGAGTTTCTCCCTGGACAACCGTGCTTCCTGGCTACAGCCACTCTGCGAAACAGCAAAAGCTGAAGGAGCCTCTGCCACAGCAAGCAAACCTTGGGGAGGACAGCCGGGGAGGAAATGTGTGGGGGAGATTTATTAGCACATTTATTAGCCCAGCTGGAGACCACGGTGGAGTAAGGCTTGCAGTGCATTTGGTGTATCTCCATCACCCTGTCCAGCACAGCTTCATCTGCCATCCCATTTGCTTCCCAACCTGTGTAGCTGGAGGGTACCAAGCAGACACTCAAGATTTGAGAATCTATAAAAGGTACTGTCTTTTAGGAAGGTATGTTCAAAAACCTTTGTGGCTGCCTCTGGGAATGGGTAACTTAATTGTGGTTTAACATCTCTGTGGGAGAAAAAAGAGATAGATGAACCACTTAAAGCTGCTAATTCCTATTCTGTAGTGCCCTGAACTCTCCACTTTGTGCCATGAGATCACTTACAGTACTTGCCAATGGATTTATTTCTTATGAGGCACAGGAAGAGCAGTGTGAGACATATCNAGAAGGAGAAGGAGAAGGAGAAGGAGAAGGAGAAGGAGAAGGAGAAGGAGAAGGAGAAGGAGAAGGAGAAGGAGAAGGAGAAGGAGAAGAAGGAGAAGGAAGGCTATTCATGCCACCTCCATTTGGTTCCCACTGCCAGCTTCTCACATCCTGAGCCCTCTCTGAGCCCTGTGCTGTGCATCTTCTCTGCCCTAGCAAACTCTCCTGTCACCTCACGCATGTGGAGCCAGGCTGCAGTCCCTGCTGCATTCTGTGGCTTTGTCCACACTATGATTAAAAGAGGGATAAGGACAGTTCTCTGTCCTGGAGACACTTGCTGCTTCTTGGCCACATCCCCGTCTATCCTTTCTTCCTTCCCTAACCAGGTTGGCTTTACTCCACAGCCCAGTGGACATTATTCGTCGGCGGGTCCTACCCCCTCATTCATGCCTGGGTGCTGCCTGGGGCAGGGCTAGCTGGCAGCAGCCAGGGATGTCCCGGGAGGTGAGGAATGGGTTAACGGTGTGGGTGATGGCGGGATGAGGCTCCAGCCATGTCCTGCTCACTTCAGTACCAGGATAGCTTGTATGACTCCAAATACAGCAAGTGGCTGCCCAGAGCAACTGACTCAGCCAGGACCGGGGCATATTTCTAAAACAGCAGCAGAGCTACAAGCAGGTACAGCTTTTCTGCTTACAGGTGATGACAAACAGCTAGGGAAAAAAAAAAAAAACAAAACAAAACCAACCACATTTTATCAAACCATCGATCAAGATGAATTTTCATTTTGGTTTAAAAATGCTTTGAATTTGAGTGATGCCTTGTGTTTTTAATTCTTCTTTTCTCTTTTCCCTCTGAAGCAATATTTTGGCTTGACATATACTTTTTTTTCTGGTGAGATGGTATGGGAAATGGCTACATATTCAAAATGGCTCAGAGGGCTTTTGAGGGCGTTTATGTATTCCCCTCTCACTGCCACATCACAGGAGGGAGCAGAGAGAGGGATTCAGATGGTGAAGACCATCCCATTGCCTGCTCCATCCTGGGAAGTTGGTCTCAGACCAATTTTGGCTCCATGGGACGAGTCTGGTTAATGTTTATGAGCATTTACTGAGATCAGCTGCTGGGGCTGCTGCTACTGGTCCTCTGGCTTGGAAGGTTTCACTGTCTGAATGTGTTCAGCTCTTGTTAAATGCAGTTACTGGGGCTTGCTGGTGGGAGGATCACCCTAGGAAAATAAATCTGCATTTACTGGTGTTTTTAAAGACACAGATCCAGTTTTCATCTCTGCAGAAAGCAAGGTTCTTACAGTACCTGGTCTTCATCCCACTAGCATTCCAAAATCATTAGTCACTTCTGAAAACGTTGGTGCATTTATCAATGCCAAATAACTAAAGATGAACTGAAACATCCAGGGATTATTTACTTTGTGTGTTTGTCTCTCACAGTCACATTCTCTTAAAAGAAATGGATAGGATGGCAGATATTTTACAATGAGACTCACACTGTAATTACACTTCAGTGGCTGGCAGGTAAGTTGGCTCAGATACTTGTTGGCAATTACTGAAGCACTTTGTTCATTCAGCTTGCGTGGTTTGCTGAAAATTCCATCACTAGAATAGCTTTTAGGCAACTTGACAGTAGCAGTCCACCTACGCTGTTTGTAAATTGTGTATAAAAAGCTAGAGTATGAGTCTTATTTGTTATAGATTCAAGATGGAAAAACCCCACATCATGGAAATAAATCATGATTGCTATTTTAGGATAATGGCTTCACCACAGATGTGCATTAAAAACCCCACATTTTCACAACCGAATGTTACTAGGACTAATACTGGTTGCATTAATAGCCTGCACAGCTTGTCATAAAAATGCTTTGCATCCCTGTTTTACATGGACAGGGCATGAAAGAAATAATCCATAACCAGAAAGCTCAGTAATGTTGGGGATAGCAGTTACGTGCTTGACCTCATGATCTCCACACAGGGCAGGGGAGACGGCGGGTGTGGGCCAGTGCAGGCACAGCCGGCCACTGACTCGCTGCCTGGTGCTTTGGGGCGGATGGATGAAGTCCCATGCCCCCAGGGGGTCAAGCTGATCCCCCTTTTCTCTTAAGTCAGAGCTTGGGGCTGGGAGTCGGGCAGGGTCTGCGCCCCTGTCCCAAACCCTCCCTGTGCCGCGCTGGGGCTCTGACGCTGCCTTTGGTGCTCCACACCAACACTTTTTAAATCCCAATATTTTAAAAGATCTGATCCCTGAGAATAGAAAGGCACCTAAAGTAAAGGCTTTTGCATGTCTTCCTGGCCATTCTCCTTGGATCACAGCACTCCTGGAGAGTTTACAGATATAGAATAAGGTGAATAACCATCAGAATTTTTTTCCCTAAAGATATTCTGATATTTCCATATGTATTTTCAGACAGAAAGGTTGAAAATCCTATTTGTGTGTGCAAACACATAAATATGCGTGTCTCACTCTGCATGTCTGCAGTACTTGGGAGTGGTGGACCGTGGGAGGCAGCACAGCCAGTTTCACAGAGTACATTTCTGACAGAGCAGCACAGCACATATGGAAATATTCAAGCAGAATCGAAGTTTAACAGGAAGCACTAAATTCTGTTTTGTGTTGTTTATAATTTTGCCTTTAAAAATAAAAGAAAACAAGTTCAGCTGTTGGGTTTATAATTTAAAATGTTGATTTTACAGTATTCTGCATTTAAGAGAATTCAAGCAATTCCTGTTCAAATTCAAATGCCACCATTTTGTGGCTGTATATGTTCTTGTATATATCCATGATGGGCTAAAGAAACAAGAGAGGAGCTCTCTGTATCAGTATGGCAACTATAAGATTCCCTTGCATTTCACAGGCACAACCCCATGGGATTCATAGTCATGGGAAAGGATTTATAAAGCTGCTGTTTCTCTTTCCCTTGCAGCAGGGGATGTGCCATGGCATAGCATGACTGCCCTTCACCCCACGTGCCATGCCCTTCCGCAACAGCTCTGACCTCAGCCCATCCTCCTTCATCTTGGCCAGCATCCCAGGGCTGGAGGCTGCCCATTTCTGGATGGCAATCCTTCTGTGCTCCATGTACATCGTGGCGGTCACAGGCAACTGTGCAGTGCTGTTCATCGTGAAAACGGAGCCCAGCCTGCATGCTCCCATGTACTTCTTCCTCTGCATGCTGGCTGCCATTGACCTGGCCTTGTCCACATCCACGGTGCCACGCGTCCTCTCCTTCTACTGGTTCAACACCAGGGAGATCAGTTTTGGCGCCTGCCTTGTCCAGATGTTCCTCATCCACACCCTCTCAGCCATTGAGTCCACTGTCCTCCTGGCCATGGCTGTGGACCGGTATGTGGCCATCTGCCACCCGCTGAGACACGCTGCTATCCTCACCAACACTGCAACGGCAAAAATAGGGCTGGTAGCCATGGCCAGAGGAGTCGTCTTCTTCCTGCCTTTGCCTTTGCTTCTCCTGCCCCTTCCCTTCTGCAACTCCCGGGTGCTGTCACACTCCTTCTGCCTGCACCAGGACGTGATGAACCTGGCCTGCGCCAACACCACTGCCAACGTGGTGTATGGCCTCACCGCCATCATGCTGGTCATGGGGCTGGATGCCATCCTCATCTGCCTCTCCTACATCCTGATCCTCAAGGCTGTCTTGCGGCTGGCATCGTGGAAGGAGAGGCTCAAGGTGTTCAGCACTTGCATTGCCCATATCTGCGTGGTCCTGGCCTTCTATGTGCCCCTGATTGGGCTGTCTGTGGTGCACAGGTTTGGGAAGGACCTGGCTCCACTGGTGCATATCACCATGGGGAACGTCTACATCCTGGTGCCTGCTGTGCTCAACCCCATCATCTACGGGGTGAGGACCAAACAGATACAGAGGAGGATCCTGAATTTAATTCACATATACAACAACAGAACTGTCCAGTGACCTGAGCTTGGCTGCTGTCTCCTGTATCCTCACACCAGCTCATCTTGTTTTATACTTAGATTATTTGATGTAGGACTGTCCTCTGTGTGGCACCTAGCACATGGTAGGATGCTCCGAGGTGCTACCACAAGGCAAAAAGTAAATAACAATTATAAATTTCTTCCAAGAGTGTTTATCCTCACAAACTTGGAGTGAATCTACTACAATGATCCAAATCCAACCCTGATCCAGCAGGTAGCGCAGTGGGAAGGAAAAGTGGGTCAGCAAACTAATAAAGATGTCTTGACATTGCACTTTGTTCCCATCTCACCCGTAACAATGGCAGAGCTGAGTGAATGCGACAGTGGTTTTTTGAATTATTTAGTTAATTCATGGTTTCCACGTGTGGCACGTTCACTTTCCAAAAACATTTTAGCAAAATTTTTGTCAGAAACTTTGGCTGTAGCAACAATCTCTAAGTAAAATAATTACAGCAAGTGACATTGTAGATGCAGAAATGCACTTCAGAAGAAGTCCTCCACCTCTGTGGCCTTGTTCTGACCTATCAGGTCTTCAGTCAAGACAGCTCAGCCTCCTTGTAGCAGATGCTCTGGAAAAATTTCAGACCCAGAGTTAGTGGTAGCACTTGTAACAATAATTTCAATTACTAATTATATTCAAAAACATTACAACCTCTCAAGAGAAAAAATAAGCAAGTTATAATATAAGTGATACTTCCAAGCTGAAGGAAGTGGTATTTCCAAGACAAACGTGTTTCATGCTTTTGACTTCAAACATGCTTGGAATTCCCGAGAAGTTATGGATTAAGTTCAAGATCTTCAGCTTTCAAGCTTTTTTTTATAATTCCTAGGTATTCCCCAGGAAACAGAGTACCTGACAGCTTTTCCTGTCTTTATTCTTATTACTCTTCTACCAATGGGACACTACTCAAAACTCTTCTAATATGATGGAAGACAACAAACCTTAGGGCCAGTGAAGAAGGTCTGAAAGCAAAGTGCCTTTGTTTTCACACCATCACAGAATCACAGAATAGTTGATGTTGGAGGCACCTCTGAAGGTCATCTTGTCCAACCCTCCAGCTCCAGCAGGGCCACCTAGAGCCAGTTGCCCAGGATTGTGGCTAAACAGCTTTTGAATAGCTCTAAGGATAGAGACACCACTTCGTATTTTGGAAAAAGGCTACGGATCCTGGGAAAGGATTTTACAAAGAAACATACAGATTTGAAGAGTGTTCACTTCTAGGTTTTTTCCTAATGTTCTTAATCTTTTTAAAAATAAATCTTTTTCTTTAAAAATAGTAAGAAACAAGCAATCTCTTCTTTTTCCTCTCTGTTTAAACTCTTATCTTGTTGTTGGTTACCATGACTCGTGGTCTTCCTCCTTGAGGTGGCTGCATTGCCATGCACAGGGATGTGTTTGCTGTTCCCACTGCAACAGCCCCTGGGATTCCTCCAGTGAGAGGTGCCAGGGGTGTGAGATCTCTAATTTGAACACGCTGGCTTTCACTGCACAAGGGAATAACAGAAGGTAAGTCACTAGTGCACAAAACCTTGCACATCAGGACCCTTTACAGATGACTAGAGCAGCACCAGGTAGTATTAAGAAGGCTGATCTCCACTCCATCAGGAGGCCCAGGTGCTCTTGAATACTGATGTCTCCATCGGTAGGTGATTATCACAGAATCACAGGGTAATTCAGGTTGGAAGTGACCTCAGGACATCTCTAATCCAACCTTTTGCTCAAAGCAGGGACAGCTCTAGGGTCAGACAAGGTTGCTCAGGGCTTTATCCAGTTGGATGCTGAAAGCTTCCAAGGATGGATGTTGCACAACCTCTTTGGCTCTCTATTACAGTGCTTGATTGTCCTTACTGTGAAGAAGCTTCTCTTTATATCCAGTTTGAACCTCTTATGTTTCAATTTATGCTTGTTTTCTCTCATCCTCCTGCATGCCACATTGTGAGGAACTTGGCTCTGTCTTCTTGGTAGGGGTAGAGGAAGGCTGCTCTTCTGCTGTTGGGTCTTCCTGAAATCTTTTCTTTTCCAGGCTGAACAAGCCCATTTTCCTAAACCTCTTCTCATAGAGCATTGCTCCAACCCCTGCCACCCTAGGAGCCATCAGCTGAACTCAATCCACTTTGTTGATGCCTTTTTTGCCCTGGGGCCCAAAACCAGATGCAGTATCTAGATGTGGTTTAGCAAGTGCTGAGTAGACTGTGGGATAATCCTTTGAGGGCATGGCAGATCACTCTCTGGAAAGGTCAGCCCGGAGCCCAAAACAACAAATAACAGGAGGAACTGCTAGAGGAGGAAAGAGAAAAACAGAAATTACAGAGCATGTAAATCTGCCCTGATTAATACCATGCAAGTGGGAGTATGCTTGATGGCCTAAGACTTGCAGGGAGAAGTTTCATTTAGTGTTAGGCCAGTTTGCTTAGGGTTTTATCCAGTTGGGTCCTAAAAACCTTCAAGGATGGGGGCAGCACAACCCCTCTGGGCAACCTTCCCTTGCTTGGCATGTGCTTTTGTTGCCCCCTACATGATGGTGTAATATAAGCAAGTGGAAATGGCCTCAAGTTGCACCAGGGGAGGTTTAGATTGGATATTAGGAAAAATTTCTTCACAGAAAGGATTATCAAACATTAGAACAGGCTGCCCAGGGAAGTGGTGGAATCACCATCCCTGGAGGTATTTAAAAGATGGGCAGGCATGGTGCTGAGGGACATGGTTTAGTGGTGGTTTTGGCAGTGTTATGTTGATGGTTGGATTTGATGATCTTAAAGGTCTCTTCCAACCTGGGTGATTCTATGATTCTGTGATTCTAAATATGTGGAAAGCAAGCAATGAACAATGAGTTCCATCAGGGAGGACAGAAGGCAGGTCTAAGAGCTGCACCCAGGGGCTCTTGCATCTTGTCCGTAACATCCAGGTGTGCTAAAAGAGATATCTTACCAAAGACATGTGCTGTCTTGCATCAGGGTCTTCAAATGGCAGCAATATTTGCTGGAGTTTGGTGCAGTTTCTTCCAATTGTCAGTTAACATTGAGAGAAAAATGGGTGCCCTTTTTGTAGTCTGTGCTTGTATAGCTTCAGTCTCCATGAAACACATCTTGTTATGACCTTTTCTGCTAAATTAAAGCACATTTTATTTCAAAATAAATACTTTCATTTAAGTGAGTTACAAGTAGTTGCCATCTGGGACTTAAAGGCAATTTTGCCCCCTGCCATTTCTGTCACATTCTGTTCTATTAAAGCTTAGAAGGGTAAAAAATTTTCATAAAAATGAAAACAATCTGTACCTGTCTAATGCGATTTGGGAAGTATGAATGAATTTTTCAGAGGTATGCTATGGATCTAAACCCTTTTCAGATGGTTGTGGCATCGAGAAACAGCTCCTGCTCATTCTCCATATGTTCCTTATTTTTCTTCCTTTTGTGCTGAGACAAAAATTAATAAAGAAAAATGAACAAATCATCCTGAAAATGCTGTATTATATTTCCTAGCTATCTGCTGATCAGAAAGACAGTTAATAGAGCCTCAGAGCAGGGAGGCATGATAAATTTCTCCTGGGTACAAATGAAAACTGTGTGAGATTCTCACTTTCCATGTAGTTTTCCAAACTTTAGTTAGAGTGTTGCTTTGCTGGGGAAGAAAGGGAACACACCTTCTTCCTCAATGTGTATCTTTACTGATGACTATGACAACTGCTTTCCATCTGAAATGTCCATTGCTGAGGTCCCAGGTCACCTCTGCCCTGCAGCAGAAGGAAAACCCCAACCAGAGCATGGGGCATCTGAACCCACGTCTCCTCCATGAGCAAGGCCAAGAGCCAGAGGTGGGGATGGACCAACTTAGGTGAGGCCCAGTTGACTACAGGAAGGTGAGGAAAGAGCCTGGTTCACTTGCAAGAGGGACTGAAAAGGGAAAGGGTGGGACAAGGAGAGGGAGGGAGGGAGGGAGGGAGAGAGGGAGGGAGGGAAGGACACGATGGAAGTGTGGTTTGCCCAGTGGTGGTGAGAGGACAGGGAGTCACACGAGCCTGCAGGTGGCAATGGAGGCAATGAGGAGTCACATTGGGCTGGAGCAGTTGTTGAAGATCTCCTGGAGGATCTCCAAGTATCCTCTCCTCTCCTCTCCCTTCTCCTTCCGGCGGATA
>VYXH01008620.1:0-14541 GCA_013397275.1 Burhinus bistriatus | reverse complement strand
CCTCTCCTCTCCTCTCCTCTCCTCTCCTCTAGTATTCCTGGGACTGGACCTGGGGACCCAACGTCTTTGCACACTCTAGCATTTCTGCTGTCCCAGACTCTCTCAGTAGGCTGCCTTGGGGTTTGATATGGTTCCCCAGTAATGGAAGGGTGTTTTATTTGCCTGACTTTTTAATTGAAATTGGCATTGCCAAAGATTTTCCACACAGATGCAGTATTGTGCAAACTCCACAAAAACAGCGCAGGGAGGTGCAGTGTGCCCCACAGCACTGAGAGTTACTTAAAAAACATGCAGAGGGCTCTCAAATCTGCCTCTTGTTATTTCACTGTTCTCCATCTGTGTAACAGGGATGATGTTACTGACTTCCTTCTCTAAGCCTGTATTAGAGCTATGGATGAAACGTAGCAGAAAAAGGATAGATTGCTGTTGTTTGGAAAGTACGTCATAATTTATGCTGCTGCAGTTTTAGTTACAAACCCAGTCACGGAATCATAGAATAATAGAATCACAGAAGGGTTTGGGTGGGAAGGGACCTTTAAAGGCCAGCTAGTCCAACCCCCTGCCATGGGCAGGGACATCTCCAAATAGACCTGGCTGCTCAGAGCCCCGTCCAACCTGGCCTGGAATGTTTCCAGGCATCTCCCACCTTTCTGGGTAACATGGGCCAATGCCTCACCACCCTCACAGTAAAGAATTTCTTCCTTAAATCTAGTCTGAAATTAGTCCTGTGATTTAATCTTGAACTACCTCATCGCTCTTAAGTATCCTCCAAATAAACACATTGCAAAAAAACAGATACAAAACTGGGCAAAATGCAGCTGTGTTTATGAGATCAGTGTTGAGGGGGTTAAAAACTGTCTGTTTCTCTCTCTCTAATTACATGTTAAGTAGCAGGGGAAATGCAGAGCTCCCTGCTGGGATTTATCTGTCAGACAGGTAAGTATCTCTTCTTCTCTGCAGTGCAGAGTCGCTAAGTGGAAACCTGCAGGAGGCAGGTGAGTATTTAGGGTTCGGACAGCAATTTACTGCTCCACAAAAAGGCCTTTTATGCCATCGCTCCTCCTGGGCAGCAGCAGTAAGTGTTGAACAGCCCCCAGTTAGTGGAGCTTGCAGCCATGCTCCCGTGTCTCACACTGCCTTGGCCTGGGAATTGTGTTCCCTGTCCTGGTGTTCTCCATGGAAGAATGAAGTCTTAGGCAAAACAGCAACAACTGAGGCAGTGGGAGGAAGGAGGTGGCATGAAGAAAGGAAAATATCAGGAATTTCCATTCCTAGGATGTTTACTGCCACATGGAAAAAGATACCAGGAAATCTCTCCCAGAGTGCAGGTGACCCTGAGCCATAGGTATCTGCAAGGTTTCAAGCACAGCCCCGACAGGCCAGCTCCAGCTGGTGACTGGTGGCCGTGCTGGGCTGGGATGTGGTAGTTGCGGTGTGAATTCTCACTCGGGATGCAGCCGGAATGGAGTCTGCTGCTGGAGCCAGCTTGGCTAGCACCGGAGCCTCAGGGGGAAAAGCCCAGCTCCCCCTGGGAAGCTGCTGTTGTCTCCTCCATCCCCCTGCTCCCCACAGCTCTCCAGGACAAGCGCATCGGCCACAGGAAGGTTTCTGAAGGGTCTTATCAGGTCAGGAACATTGGCCTAATCTGTGCTGCAGGGCTCTTCAAGGAATCCTTTTGCCCAGGTATTAGGGAAAAACCATGATCTGAGCAATGTGCAGGGGCTGAGCGAGCTGCAGTCTTTTAGGGAGGGAAATGGACATCACTGGAGCACTGCATTTGTAGGGGGGGGTGTCAAATACTGTGGCACTGGCTCAGTTTTGTGCCCTGAAATTGGATGCTTCTTAACTGAGGCAAGCACTTGTCTCTGTCTACACTGGCAAGGAGCACAGTGTTGTTAAAAGCTTCTGTAGAGCTTTAGGGCTGCTGCTAATGACCTCATATCCCCACTAGGCACATTTCAAGAAGGTTTACTTCAGACCAGCTTTCATCTGGTCTCCTGGGCTGGACAGCCTTTGGACACTGGAGAGTATCAGGTGCAGACCTCATGCAGTCTTCCCATCCAGTTTGATCCAGGAGGAATCCAGTCTGCCTGCTCCAGGACCACTCCACTACGTGGAGCAGAGCACTTCCAGTGGAAACTGGCAAGACACTTGCTTCAAAAGGGCTCTCCTGAACCAGTGCAAGCAGCTGTCATAGGGATGGATGGCTGTCTGGAGAATTTGAGCTTCTAGACTGTGCCTCATGCCCATCTCTGTTTGCAACTGACCAGTTCAGGTCAAGGGTGTTTGATGTTTTTTTTAGAGGACACAACAGCGCTCAGTGGAGGCAAGAGCTAAGAAGGGTTTCATGTCTCTGAACTCTACTGCCTTCTTCCACCCTCCTTTTTTCCTGCTCATTGGCATCCTTGGGCTGTAGAAGGAACAGTTCTGGATTGCCTTCCCCTTCTGCATCATGTATGCCATTGCTGTGCTGGGGAACATCACCCTTCTCCTCATTATAAAGGCAGAGCCAAGCCTGCATGAGCCCATGTGCCTCTTCCTGGCCATGCTGGCCTTCACTGAACTGGTCCTATCGACATCCACACTACCCAAAATGCTTGGCATCTTCTGGCTGGGTGCTGGGGAGACTGGGTTTTTCTCCTGCCTTGCTCAGTTGTTCTTCACCCATACCTTCTCATCGGTGGAGTCGTGTGTGCTCTTGGCCATGGCCTTGGATCGCTACATTGCTATTTGCCACCCACTGCGGCACTCCAGTGTCCTCTCTGTGCCAGTGGTGGTGGCCCTCAAGACCCTGGTGCTGGTGCATGGGGTCCTCCTGGTGAGTCTCTTCTGCTTCCTCCTCTGCAGGATGCCCTTTTGCCAGCATCATGTCATCTCCCACTCCTACTGCGAGCACATGGCCGTGGTGCAGCTGGCATGTGGGGACATCAGAGTCAATGTAATTTACGGCCTCTTCATGGCTTTCATAGTGATATGGTCTGACATGAACCTGATCTCTGTGTCCTACACCATGATCCTGTGGGTGGTAATGAGGCTGACATCTGCAGAGGCACGACTCAAGACCTTCAACACTTGTGCATCCCACGTCTGTGTCATCCTTACCTTTTATGTCCCTGCCCTCTTCATGCTCCTCACCCACCGGTTTGGGCAGAGCATCCCTCCCCATGTCCATATAATGGTGACCAATCTCTACCTGCTGGTGGCCCCCATGTTAAATCCCATTGTTTATGGTGTGAGAACCGAGAAAGTCTGGGACAGGATCGTACTCCTCTTCCAGCAGAAAGGAAACTGACCCATAAGTATGTGCCTTAAACTGTGCTCATAATTTACTGGTAGAATCATAGAATGGTTTGGGTTGGAAGGGACCGTAAAGATTATCTCATTCCAACCCCCTGCCATGGGCAGGGACACCTACTAGACCAGGTTGCTCCAAGCCCCGTCCAACCTGGCCTTGAACACCTCCAGGGATGGGGCAGCCACAGCTTCTCTTGGCAACCCAGGCCAGTGTCTCACCACCCTCACAAGAAAGATTTTCTGCCTAGTATATCATTTAAATCTCCCCTCTTTCAGTTTAAAACTTTCCCCCCTCATCCTATGGCTCCACTCCCTGATCAAGAGTCCCTCCCCAGCTTTCCTATAAGCCCCCCAGATGATGCTGGTAAATTTAATGAGAGTTAATGCTGTGACTATTTCTTCAGGGAGGAACCCTTCCTCAATGCCTGGAGTTTAAGCAATGCATTCTTGCAGAAATGGCTAGATTGTCTCTTCTGTCATCACCGTCCAGGAGGTTTCATCCATTGTGTGACGAAACTTGGCATAATGACATTCAGTCAGGCTTCTACACCAGTGGGAGATGGAGAGGTCACCCCTCCCAGAAGTTACATTCCTCACTGTTAAAATTCTTTCACTATTGAAAAAAATATCCTCTCATAATAAGTATTTACACTGCAAGGCTGAGTATCTCCAAAAGACCTTCGTGAAGCGGCTCTCATTATATGAAGAGTGTTGCCTGGACTGTGTGATGGGAAGGTGCTTGAATGGGAATGGTGACGCTCCTTGTAGAAAGAAAGGGGTAGAATTCAATTTTAAGCATTATATTTTTTTTTGTAAAGAAGGCAAAACCTATAACAATTCTATGCTAGCAATTCCAAAAGTCCCATGTAAATGTAAACCTTTTCAAAAATACCAGAAATCCTCACTGATGCAATTATTTGGGGTGACCTACCTCAAGGAGATCATTGCTAACAGGATTGCACTATACTACTATGTCAGCTATCCCAATAAATAGGCAAACATGTTTTACAAAATGACTGCTCTGTGTCTGAAAAAGGCAGGAAGCAGAATGAGGTGAAGGTCAGATGACCCAAATTCAAGTTACAAAACTCAAACACCTTATGGACCTTTGCTCTATTTTTGGTGCAAACTGAAGAGCACTAATGGATGAAGAGGAGATCTCTAACTTGGCCTGGCATTTCTTGGAGCTCTCTATCTTCCTGAGCGGCCCTGGCTATCGTGGCCACCCATGAGGAGGCTCTGGGCTCTGCTATCTCTCCGTGAGCTGGATACCAGTGGGGAAGCAGGAGGAGGGGCTCCAGGAAGAGAACATGCACTTCTGCTGAAGTGAGGCAGATGTTAGGCTGCAGACAAAATGGGAAATGAATATTTTTGGCACTATTTCAGTAGAATACTTAAATTTCAACTCAATTCACCTTTTTTCTTCAGATAAAACAGAAGTAGCTTTTCAGGGACCACAGACGAGAGGCAGGGGAAGCCAAAGGAGGAGAGATACGATTGCAATTCATCTAAGAGCCGGTCTCAGAGCATCCACTTCATAAATCAGGGCTGCACCATGTCTTGTGGACTGATGCTCACCTGCCACCGCTCTGGTGAGGTAGAACCCCATTTTTCTCCAAGCTCCGCAAAAAATGCTTTTTATTAGCAACATGAGAGCTGCCCTCATAACCAATGTCCATCCATTCCACCATGCTGTCTCCTGCAGTGGCAATGGGAGAGGTCTTCTAAGAGATGCCTTTTTTAAGTAAGAAATGACAGCAGGGCATCGTTGCTGGTCAGATATGTGCAAAGGTGACTGGCTGACTCATACAGGTCCTTGTGACCTGTGAGATGTGTGCATACAAGCCATCACCACCACACAGTATCAGATACTCAGCACCAACTGCTTAGGTTCCTACTCTAGGATTCCCTTCTCTGTAAACAAATAAGGCTGGCTGTGATGTCTGCATCATCGCACATTGGATGGGGTGGTTGCTGGGGTGGGAGGGGGTCAGCAGTGCCCTCCAATCAACGCTAACGCTGCATGTGAGCTGCCTGGAGAAAGTGGTGGGAAAGCCGAGGCGGTCTGTACCCAAACCAGGGACACAAGCACAATTTCACAGGGTGGGTGTACAACTTTGGCGTGGTGCTTTGAAATCCAAAGGCAACAAATGGTCCCATTGCTTAAAAAGGCCAAACGTGAACATTTTGATGGGTAGCCCAGTGACATCAGGAGTGTCGTCATCTGACAGTGGTGCCTGAGCCCACAGCTGCCAGGAAAGGGAGTTCTTGCCACCTTTGCTGTCTCCTCTCGTTAGGTTCACAAGTCTCCTTCTCACCCCTGGAGAGGGAAATTTCCTCCTGTCTGATGTCTCCTTGTTGAAGCCAGAAGCCAACACCGCATTCAAGTCCTGCTTTGACTTCACACCTAGTTTCTAGTCCTACTTAGCTCCTGATTTCTGACCTAAGGCAGTTCCACTGCAGCCCCCTACTTGACACTGGGATTCACTGTTAGCAGTAGGTTTGCATCATCTCCTTCGAGACAGCGGATCAACTGGGAAAAAAAAAAAAAAGAAGGAGAAGTCCCCATTGAACCTGGGTGTCCTGGGGGATTTTGTGGAATGGCGACACAAAGATGCGTTTGCTGGCAGCCTGGAGGAAAGATGCTCAGGCAGCTCATATTTGGGTATTGCTCCGTATTTAAGGCAAAGTGATCTTTTCACACATCAGCTGTCAGATAATTTCAGATAACTTTGTCTGTAGTATTAGCGTTAAAGTGGTTATTAGTTTTAAAGGGAGGATGTGCATGTAATGAAGAGCTCGTTACCCTCAGACGCTTTTCCTGTCGTTGAGGCCTGTACGCACCATTTATCTGACCAGGGCAGACATCAGGGTGAGACAACCTGCCTTCTGGCAGTGCCTGTTCCCCAATGTGACTGGTGACGTCCAGACAACCAGCTGAGATGCTGATACCTCCACAGCAGGCACCTGCACCCAGGTGAGGGGACAGTCACCTGTAAGGAAGGACAGTCCTTGCCTGTGTTACAGCTTGGTGAGGTGGGTATGTAGGACTGAAACCTTCTCTTCTCAGCATGCAGAAGTGGTTTCTGTAAACCACAGAGGGTTGCCAGAGCCCCCCTCTCTGCAAGAGGATGATTTGGTTGCTGTTTACTTCATTTATACTGGAAAACAGCACTTGGACTTGTACATATGAGAATATCCAAGTCCAAAATCTTTTGCTCTTGGGCTAGCAGATGTTCACAATGCTGCTTTTTGGCAGCAGGATGGTGAATACTTGTTGGCTGGATCCTGCAAGCTGGTGCTGCACTATCTGGGTTCTCAGCTGTGCACAGCTCTCGAAGATGCAGAAACCACTTGGTGCAAAGGCACTTATATCACATCTTTGCTGCCAAGGTTATTTTTAGGGAAGAGAAAGATCACCACGTCTGATATTCATTCAGAGAAAGAAAGAAAATGGAGGTACAAAGAATTAAAAAAACAAACAAACAAACACAAAAACCTCTAAAATGAGGATGAAGCTCACAGCCAGCAGGGAAGAGGTGCTCTGTGGCATCCACACAGCAGGGATATGGGAATCTCATTCATAAAGCACTAGAAGCCACACTCAGATATCCATGTGGGGGAGTCACCTGGCAATGTCAGAGCACGTCTAGGTATCTGCATGGTGCTCCTTCTCTTGCTTTTCTACAGAAGGACAAGGAAAAGTCAGAGTAAGGACCGGTGAACTCCCTCCATGACTCCCAAGTCCCAGGGTAGGCTTTCTGTGTGAGATACAAGTCTGCTTTCACCCTTCATCCAGGATGCCACCTCTCAAGCCTTTTTGCCCTCTGGTGCAACACAGTCAATACAGTCTGACATCTGTCAACCTAGTAAACAGCTCTCTGTGTCTTGGCATAGAGAAGCCCATAATTCAGCCATCAACTAGGTACTGTGTCCTTCCATCTCCATAAGTTTTCTGACGTTTGGGAGCTGTAGTTCTCCGTGCCAAGAACTGATCACAAAAGTAAATCGTCCCCTTGCTGTCTGAGCAAACTAAGAATTCTGGATCCCCTTCACTGCGGCAAGAGAGATGTGAAGAAAGCTCTGCCTTATGGCATGATTACTCTTTTATTTCTGTGAATTCTTTTGTAGGATGAGTGGGATCTGCTGCTTGGTCTTTGACAGGACAAAGATGCTGCACTAGGAAAATGACCAACAGCAGCTTCCTTAGACCTTCTGCCTTCATTCTAACAGGAATCCCAGGAACAGTAAGTGGGAATGTGTGGCTTGCTGTTCCTTTCTGCTGCATGTATGTTATTTCCATCCTGGGAAACAGTGCAATCCTCTTTGTCATCAAGGCAGAGCGCAGCTTCCACAAGCCCATGCACCTCTGCCTGTGCATGCTGGCTATCGCAGAGCTTGGTGTGTCTCTGTCTACACTCCCCACAGTGCTGAGCACGCTGCTCCTTGATTCACAGGAGATCAGGTTTGACACCTGCCTCACCCAGATGTTCTTCATTCACTGCTTCTCCGTCCTGGACTCTGGGGTGCTGTGGGGCATGGCCTTCAACCGCTTTGTGGCCATCTACAACCCCTTGCAGTATGCATCAGTCCTGACCAACCCCAGGATAGGTGTCATTGGGCTGGGGCTCATGGTGAGGAACATTAGCCTCTTCCTCCCCTTGCTGACACTTCTAAAGAAGCTGTCTTTCTACAGGTCCCACGTGGTGGCTCACTCCTTCTGTGTGCACCCGAGCTTACCCCAGCTGCCCTGGGCAGGTGTCAAGGTGAATAGCATGTATGGCTTATTTGTTGTCCTGGCCACCTTTGGGCAAGACTTGCTGTCTATCATCCTGTCCTATGTCATGGTCATTAAGACCGTGCTGAGTATTGCATCCAAGGAACAGTGTCTCAAGGCCCTGATCATTTGCATCTCTCATGTCTGTGCTGTTTTGGTTTATTATATCCTGATGATTGGCTTGTCCATGGCGTACAGGTTCAGGAAACATGGTTGTCCTCTGATTCATGTCCTCATGGCCAATATATATCTCCTTGTACCCCCTGTGCTAAACCCCATTATTTACAGCATAAAAACCAAACAGATGTGCAGAGGGATACACAAACTTCTCATGCCAAGAAGGCGCTGATGTAGGAGACAGAAGACCCAAGAGGCTTTGCATATGGTAGAACAGTTGGTGAATAATAGTTTAGATACTCTCTGCTCCATCCTGTCATCCATTTGACTGCTGAGGATCATGAACCCTTAAACTCTTTTTATGCAGCAGATGAAGTATACCCTGTCTCTATGCCCGCAGAATTTTCTTTGCTATATAAAGGAGTGTTGTAGTATCTACAGACTTCTTCTATTCATGTCTGATCAATAATGCAGGAGGTGTAACTGCCTGAGGTTCCTGAGCTAATGGCTCTTCTTTTTAGACAAGGAGTGCACAGCAATGGGGGTGTGGGGGTGAGGGTTCCCATCTTCACCACAGCACTGGGTCAGCTGGACCCAGAGCTCCTGCCAGAACGAGGGAGTTGATCCTCCTGTCCAGTGCTGCCTGGGCATCTGTCTGCTGGTGTCCTGAAGCACATGCAGGGAAAATCTAATGCTTCCTAGACGTGCTCAGCCATCTAGCCTTTAGTGCATCAGCACAGACCTACGTACGCACAATAGCTGTTTATTCAAGCTTTTTACCCCTGCAGCCAGACTTGCTAGGACTGTGAAGTGTCTAAGGACCTGAGTGTATGGCAAAGCCCTCTTGTTCCAGCCAGGTGACATTTCCAGCAGGAACAAGTCATGTCCAAAAGCTGCAATTCGTGCTGCTGGAGTTGAAAGTCACCATACATTTCCCTTCCCAGGGACTGTAACCAGCCCACTCTGGGGTGTTGCGGACTCACAGCAGCTGGGATGGTTCATCCGCTCTGCCTGGACCAGCCACTTAATGCCTCAATGCAGACCCCCAACAGAAACGGAGCCTGTGCAGTATCATTGCAGCAGCACCGGGCTCTTGATACCATCAGGTCGTAATGGGAGCAGAATTATAGGCAGAACGGGTTCAGGTCAGATCCCCAGCTGGTGTGAGTGGGTCCAACTCAGCCACTGCACTGCAGCTGCACCATCCTGTCCGTATTACAGCAACAGGAGAGCCAGCTCCCACTCGGGACTCCTGAAACGAGATGCCTCCACACACACAGGGTGTTTAAGCTCCTATTACACAGGAGGATATCAAGACAGAGCCTGGAGAAGAGTGACTCAGATCACCCTAAAGCAGATAATCAGGGTGTATTCCACCCTGGAATATCCTGCCTCCTTCCCATACCTCTTTCTGCTTTGGTTTCCATGTATTTGAATAGGATTGCTTCGGCAAAAGTTTGGAAAGCAGAGAGGCAAAGCAGTGTTATGCACTTAAAACAAAATCGTCGGTGGCAGTGCTGGTTGCAGCCCTGCTGTGCACGAGGTGTGTCTGCACATCGGAGGCCAGATCCTTCCTCGCAGGGGCTGCAGCATCCACCATCCCAGGAGGGGCTAAGAAGGGCCAACATAAATCCTGCCTTCTTTTTTCCCGTACATAAAGCTGTCGTTACTGAGAACAACCAAGGAAACCTAAATGGACACATGAATACTGAAGGGAAATTACAGAAAAATAACAAAAAATACCCTACGCATTCCAAGTCAGACTGAGAACTGAATGGTTGTCAGTGTTTTATAGGCTACCTGCTGAGATTTTGCTGATGTGACCCAAACAACATGAAACCCCCTTTCTCAGGCTAAGCCCCCTTCCTAGGGTTGTCAGAGTTGAGCACTGGGTTTGACAAACCTTCATGGGGCTTCCTTTTCTCTCATCAGAGCCCAGGAGAAATATCAGCAGATGTATTATGTCTACCTACCACCACACAGCAAGAGTTTCTTCAAACTCCTTGCTTTGAGACCCACTTCAGTGGGATTTGTGACCCAAATAATAGCTTATCTCATTGTGTGTGTTGGGGCTGTGGTATACTCAAAAGCTTGTAACAGCAAAAGGAAGCACACGTTCTGTGTGGAGCCAAGGATTTATTGTTATTGCAATTAAAGTTTTAACAATCTTAAAAACCCACAGAAGACAGTTTCTGTTAGTCCAGTGGCTGACCTAGTGTCATCTGCAAGCTTTGAGAGTTCACTGTGCACTCTGTCATCCAGGTCACTGATGAAAATGCAGAATAAAGTGAGTCCCAGCAGAGATCCTTTGAGGAGGCCACTGCTGACTCTTCTCTGGACTGAAAATGACCTACCCTTACTTTAACCAGCTTCACATCCTTAGAAGAAGGTTTCCTCCAATCCCCTTACAAAGTAATTTCATTAAAAGCTTTTAGTCAAAGGCTTTTGGGCATCCATAGGTATTATATCAATGAGATCCCGCCAGCTGGAGCCACCCTCACCAAAGTCCAGCAAACCGCCATGGCAAGATTCCCTCTTGCAGTAGCCTGGCTGACTCTGCAAGAGCTTTACCCTTACGTGTTTACCCATATGCTTAGTGACCTTATTCTTTATCACAGCCTCAACCATCCCACCAGGGATGGAAATCAAGCCTGCTGGTTGGTAGGTCTCAGGAACCTCATGGAGCCTGTTTTGCAGGTGGAATTCTGCTGTGGCCTCATCACCCCTGAGTGTGCCTGTCACCCTTGGTCACCAAGCAGTCCACCCATATCCTAGATGGATTCTTGCTTTTGACGCATTTAAAGAGGATTTAGCTGTCAGTTTAGAGCAATTTTTTAGCACTCTCAAACTCCTGCTTATGTTCAACCTGTCACTTTTTGTGGGCATTTCATGAGGGCAAGCTTGCCACTTCTCAGTGACTCCTGGGCTGCCGGACACGGCCAGGCCAGGCAGTCTTTGACATAGGAGCCTGAGGAGCCCTTTGCGAATGGGCTTGTTTTTCATGCTGTAGATGATGGGGTTCAACACAGGCGGGACAAAAAGGTAGACGTTGGCCATGAGAACATTGCTGAAGGATGCAGCATTCTTCCCATACTGGTGTATAATGGACAGGCTGACCATGGGGATGTAGAAGATGAGGGCAGCGCAGAAGTGAGATACGCAAGTGTTCAGGGCTTTGGTCTGCTCCTCTCTGGAGGTGACGCCCACCATGACCTTAATGATCATGGTATAGGACAAGGTGATGAGCACTGAGTCTAGGATCACAAACTGCACCAGGGTTAGGCCATACATGCCGTTCAGTGTGCACATGCTGTGCACGCCAGCCGTATCACGTCCTGGTGCAGGCAATAGGGGTGGGAGAGCGCGTGGGACCTGCAGAACGGCAGTCGTGTGAGCAGGCAGATGAGCGGGAACAGTGTCAGAGAGCGTCTGAACATCCCCAGCCCAATATTTGCAATCCTGGCACTGGTGAGGATGGAGGAGTATCTCAGCGGGTAGCAGATGGCCACGTAGCAATCAAAGGCCATAGCCAGAAGCACTAAGGACTCCATGAAGGAGAAGGCATGGATGCAGAACATCCGGGTGAGGCAAACCGGGAAGGTGATCTCCCTAGTGCCGAACGAAAAGACGGGCAGCACCGTGGGCAGGGTGGACAGAGTCAGGCCCAGGTCTGTGGTAGCCAGCATCGAAAGGAAGTAGTACATGGGCTGGTGGAACTTTTGATTCACTCTCACAGTGAGCAGGATGGTGCCATTTCCCAGCATTGCAATGAGATACATCACACAGAAAGGGATGAAAACCCAGCGGTGGAAACGAGCCATCCCGGGAATGCCCATCAGCAGGAAAACCAGGGCACGGCTGCTGTTCCCTGGCGACATGCTCGCTCCAAGCTGGCTCCCTGCCTGTGTTAAGGGCCCCTTTTCCATAAACAATTCAGAGCTCACGCAGGATTAGATTTCACAGGGCAATGAAAAGGAACAGTCTGGTGATTTGGCGTGAAGACCTTATTTCTTTTCTCCTCCTTGAAGATGCGCCAGAGCAGAGATGAGCACCTTGCAGCGCCGGTTCAGTCCTTTTTCCTGCTTTATTTCCCCTAGGCTCCTCACCTGGAAAGTCAACAATAACGTCATTTATTGCACCAGGGCTACATCCCTCCCGTGACATTGCTGCAGCCCCCTCTCTCGGATGCTATAAACAATATCTCTGTCCTGCCCTGGCACTCAAGCCCTGGTCTGTACTTCCATGTGGGTCCTCCTCCAGCTCTCTACATCTGATTCGCAGACTGCCTGCAGCCTTTCCCCTCCGTCCCCAGCCTTTTCCACATCTCCACACTGGGTTCCTAATGCACACAGCCTCACACATTGCAGGAGGACAGCGGTCCCTCTCACCATCCTCATTCTTCCGGGCAGCCCTCCCCTTGCCCATGGGCTGTTGCAGCAGATGACAGATTTTCCCCTCCCAGGCTGTGCCTCCAGCCCGTTGTCTGTCCTTGCTTGCAGGTACCAGCCTGCCCAGCCAGCTCCCGCAGTTTGCTTGCTGGATTTTCAGATTTTTGTCTTCCACCTCACGCAGGATGCCCTGTCTGGAGCTCTGCAAACCACCGCCAGTGCTCCCCACCTGGCTGCTGAGTTCAGATCACAGTTTGGCTTTGGCAGATGTGGTCCTGCTTGTCCTCCTGTCCTCCACCTGCACCCTTTGCTGTCGCTAAACCTACCCTTCAGCAGAAGGGAAAGGATAAAAAGCTGCAGTTTTCTCCATGTCGTGTTTGTGCAGCAGCCGGCACCGTAGGACTGTGCTCCTTGACAAGGGTCCCCGGGAGCTGCAGAAACCAGCAATTACTGACATTTATCTGTCACCCACTCTGACGCCTGAGAGGACACGGTCGCTCCTGCAAGTGTAAATTTGGTAAGGCATTGGCAAATTTAGAACATTATCGTTTCCCTTCACTTCAGAGATTATTTACTATTCTAATCGTTGTTGCCATTACTGATAGCCCATTAAGCTGTTCAAAGTGACAGGTATTTCAGTCGATATCTCTGTTAGTAATATACACAGCAACTATCATTCTTAGCAGGAATGTTGTTATTACAGCTAACAGTTTTGGGTAAAATTAAGCAATGTGTACACAAACCCAGCTCTCATTTCTTCTACAGAACTGTCAACCATGGGCTTCCAATCCACAGCCCACAGATACCTCAGGGAAATACAGTGCTGTGTGAAATATAAATCATAAAAGAAAAGCTATGCTTAAAGACCTTAACCTTTGAATACAGGGATGCTACCTTTTGGGGTTGTAAGTGAAAAAAAAATAAAAAAAAAAAGAGGTCATAAAATGCTCCTCTAACCTACACTAATTATTTGCCTGGCTTGTCTGCTGCTCGTTTCAGGGGCTGCAGTGGCTGATGGGGAAGAAGTTAAACTTTTCCAGCTCTCAGCACTCAAGGAATTCACGCTCCATCTGTCTATGTAAACAGGGAACATGGCACTGTTTAATTGGAGGGCATGTGGCTAAACTCATTAGTGTGCCATGAAAGATGGAATTAGTCTATTTTCAACTGCCCCACTTCTCAGACAAAGCTCCAGACATCTGTGCCTCAACTCTTTACTTCGCCAGCTAAATAATTAGCTTGATAAGTTAAATTAGCAGACAGCTTTCCAGAGTGCTCCAATTATACTCAACATGAAAATATAGATTTAAGTATTTGAATCTGGGTGTACGGACTTGAACACGTACCTCATCCTCATCGTCTGTAAATGCGCTTTGGATGTCCCACAAAAATAAAAAGATTGCTTTGTTCACTCTGTGCATCATCGACTGTTCTGGACTGGGAAAAGCCCCATCCTCCACCCATGGGGCTGCTCCACGGGCTGGGCATGCTGCCCTTCCCAGTGCCCCTCCACAAAGCTCTTCACCTTGGTTGCCCCACAGTGGGGCTGAAGAAGGAATATTCCTTGCCTGCTCCTCCCATCCTCCTTTTATTTTCGTCCTTGTTGAGACATGAAAGCAATGTGTCTGCACACAGGGAAAGGATGAATTTCCACAGCCCATCTGGGTGCTGTGCCACGGGGGAGGAGTGGGCGCTCTGGCTCTGGTGGATGCTCAGCTTCTGCCCAGGAGCCTGTAGAGAGAGCGCAATCCTTGCTGGGTCGTGCTTCACAGCACCATCTGTCAGGCTCTCAATGAGTAAGGACCAGAGGAACCGGTTCACCATTGCCGAGTGAGCTCAGCACCAGCCACTTCAGAGACAGGAGCAAAACATCATCCCATCAGCAGGTGGGGCGTAATCTGTGTTTTGTGAAAGATCCCATGAAAGAACAGTTCTTCTTCATCCACCAGGCAGGAGGAGGGGAAC
>VYXH01008619.1:1967-15954 GCA_013397275.1 Burhinus bistriatus | reverse complement strand
TGCGGCTTGGCCCCAGGAGCCTGTGGGGCACAGGCTGGGGGGGGAGGGCTCCACCGCCGCCGCTTCCCTCTCATGCTGCGTGTCCTCTGCAACACCCTGACAGGGATGCTGTGCCCCCTCTGGGGACAGACTGCGCCCCGTGCTGTGTGGGGTGTCGTGCTTCAGCCGCAGCCAGCGACTGGGATCACACAGCTGCTCGCTCACACCCCTGCAGTTGGGACTGGGAGAGAATCAGAAGAGTAAAAGTGAGGATAAACTGATGGGCTGAGATAGAGAGAGTTGAGTAAGTAAAGCAAAAGCCGCACACGCAGGCAAAGCAGAATAAGGAATTCATTCCCTGCTCACAGGCAGGTGTTCAGCCCTCTCCAGGAAAGCAGGGCTCCATCACACTTAATGGTTACTTGGGAAGACAAATGCCATCACTCTGACGATCCCCCGCTTCCTTCTGCCTCCCCCAGCTTTACATATTGAGCATGACGTCACATGGTGTAGAATATTTCTTTGGTCAGCTGGGGTCAGCTGTCCCGGCTGTCTCTCCTCCCAACTTCTTGCGCCACCCCAGGCTGCTCACTGGTGGGGTGGTTTGAGGAGCAGAGGAGGCCTTGGTCGCTTAGCAACAATCAAACCAGCAGTGCACTATCACACATTTTCTCATCCCAAATCCAAACCATAGCACTACACCAGCTGCTAGCAAGAAAGTCAACCCCATCCCAGCCAAACCCATGATGGGACACCAGGTGGTTTGGGGTGCTGTGGGGTGGGGAGCCCTTCCCATGCAAGCCCCCATGCTGCTCTGAGCGGCTGCCTCAGCTCCCGGGCAGGAGCCAAGGGATTACCACCTGAAGGTGAAAGCGTGGACAGACCCCAGCACATGGCACGGGGATGTGTCTGTGCCCGGGATGATTGTGGCACGGTCGGTGCTCAGATAGGCCCCGGGGGTCCTGCCATGCATGGCCACACAGGGCTGCCGATGTCAGGAGTGCGTCCTCCCTGCATGGCCACCTCTGCAGCCAGCCAGCCCCCGTGCCATCTGGACGCTGCCATGGGCCCATGGCACTGTGGGGACAAACCATGGCAGCAGCTCCATGCCTGCTCTGCCTGCTCGGCAGGGCTGCGTGCCCAGGCTGTAGGTGTGGGGAGGTGTGGGGCCTGCAGACCCCGGGGGGGAGCGCCGCTGACACAGCACTCCCTGACGCCCACCCTGATCTGTGGAGCGTCCCCATGGGAGCGCAGCCACCCCTTCTCCCTGCTGGGCAAAGCGGCTGCCCCAGCTCTCCGGCCTCAGCCCCCGCACTGCTTTGCCCTCGCAGTGTGCTGAGTCCACGGGATCTTTACAAGACCCCGGCCCTGCTGGCCAGGGTGGCATGGCGCTCTGCTCCAGCCCCTCTCCGCCGACCCTGGAGGACAGCACCAGGCTCTGCCCGTGGCCCAAGAGTGTCCCCGAGAGTGGGGCAGGCAAGCATAGGTTGTGCCCAATTCATTGGCCTTGCCAGGCAGCCGGGAACCCTGCGCCGCCATCACTGCTGGGCTCTGCCATCAGCCGGCCACACTGCCAGGGGCTGACTCTGCTTCCAGCTCTCCAGGTTGGCGCTAGGGCCTTGCACTGGCCCCATGGCACCTTGTGCCCTGTCAACATGGCACCTGGGACTGTGTCCAGCCGTGCTACGCCAGCCCAGCGAACCTGCCAGGGAGTCAAACAGAAACCCACCCGAGAGCGGCCTCGTGTACCGGACTCGGACTTGTGTCTGTTGGTCCCGTGCCAGCTCTGTCTGCTCGCCCGCTGCACTGTGCACTGCACCCACCTCTGTGACAGCCTCTGGGACCCTTTCTCCCCTCCCGGCTCACAGCTTCCCGCTGCTCCTAGTGCAGGGATGTGAGCCTGGGGATGACCCCGGCCAGCAGCTGAGCACTCACACAGCTGCTTGCTCCTCACCTTCTGCAGCAGGACAAGGAGAGAAGAGGAAAAGCAAAAGTAAAAAAAAAAAAAAAAAAAAACACCAAGAACAAANGTAAAAAAAAAAAAAAAGAACCTTCATGAGTCAAGATAAAGACACTTTAACCTGTGAAGGGAAGGGGAAAAATAGAACAACTCCCAGCACTGTAAAGGCAGTCGCTCATCGCCTCCCACCAGCAGCCAGTCTCCAAGCAACAGCCACGCTGGGAGCCAAAACCTTTCAGCTTCCTCTGCCTCCAGTCTCACTGCCAGGACAATGCTGTGTCATGGAGTGTCCCTCTGGCTGCTGGGATCGGCTTTCTCGGCTCCGTCCCCTTCCAGCCTCCTGCCCAGCCTGGCCTCTTCGCTGGGGGGGAGAGTGGGGAAAGGGAGAGCCTTGACCCTGGTCGAGCCCTGCGCAGCCGCAGCCCAAACACCGCAGCACAAAGCCAGAACAACTGCAGAGGAGCTGAAGGAGGTGATGCCATCCCAGCCAGACCCAGCACAGGGGCAGCAACAGGCCCCCTGCACCCCCTGGCTTGTCCCCAGCTCCTGCCCGCTCCGGGGAGATCCTGCTCCCGGCTGGATGTGCTTTTTGTCTCCCTCCTGCCCCATTGTGGTGTCCCAAATCTGGGTTCTTTACCCGGTGTGCAAGCCGGTAACACACAGAGCAGAGCTATTTCCAAGTTTATTCCATTAATGCAAAGAAATGGGGTGCTCATCCCAAAATGGGAGCACACCTTGGTTTCAAAAATCTCCACTTTTATACATTGATTATTAGATATTCAAACAATTAATACATATTCATTTTTATTCTCTTCAGTGATTGGTCAAGATTTCTTTGCTTCCCCTGTAAATTAATGTGCAGACCCTTCTTCTTCCATTGTTCTCTTTTGAGTAGGTGGTCTCATTTGGGTAGGTGGTCAATGAGTCGGTGGTCATGATCTCCCCCTGCCGAAATTACCTTTTCCCTACTTCTCCTCTAATCTTGGCAGTTCTGGAAGGTTTTCTCAGTTTGCTGACCAGGCCTAGAGTTCATCACTCTCTTCCCAGGAATACCCTACTTATCAACAAACCTGCATTGTCTAGTGGTTAGTTCCTTAATTGAGTTGTAGATAAATCATGTCTAGTTACTATTTGTCTACTTTAATATTAAGTAAATAATTAAATAGGGTTGGGGAAGTAGACTTTAACAGCAGCAGGTTTCCTTAGTTGCATCAATTACATTTTATATTTCATTTTTGTAGTTAATATCAATTTTACTACAACAGCGGGATACCAGTGTCCCTTGGGTGCCTCTGTGCCCGCAGGTGCCTTTGCACCCCTCCAGGCCTTTGGGACCCCCATGCCCTCCAGCCACACCACACAGCTCCTTGGCACCAGCCATCACCACGCAGGTGACAGCACCCCACGGATCCCACGTGCCTCCCATGCTAGCCCGTGTTGAAGCCGGCTGCTGCAGCCTCATCCTGCCCAGTGAGGGGCCAGGGTCCCAGGCAGGGGTCCCCGTGGCCAGGGGCTCACTGGTGGACCCTGGAAAGGCTCCCTGCGGATCGCCCCAGTGGTGGCTGCCGGGAGGTGGCGGTGAGCAGATGGCAGGGCGGGCCAAGCAGACAATCCTCGCTAATCCCATCAGGGCAGCGGGGGCCAAGGGGAGCCGAGCTGGGCCATGGCGGGCACACGAGCACACGGCCGCCTCCTGCACTCACTGCTCTGCCAGGTGGGACTGAGGGGGCTGGTGGGGCTGGCGGGGGGGGGAGGGCACAGGGGACCAGGGGGNTTAACTGTCTCCCTGTTTCCTAGTCAGATTTTACCTTACATTTGACCCAAGTATTGTATAGTTATTAATAGCTATCCTATGGGAAGTCTCACTGATATCCTTACTAGGATCCCATTGTCCCTATCCTGGTAGTAAAGGAGAGGCAAAAACCCATAACTTCATTGATGGTACAATCTAAACAGACTGCAAAAATTAAAATTGAGTGTGCATTATCAGTGCAAATCCTTAAAGCAATGTCCATTTCTATCACTAGAACATTTATCCCCTTACACTTTTCTTGACTGCAGGTGTACGTTTGTGCAGATTTCCCAGCAGGCTGCACTAGATTGGCACATTGCCTGGGGTCAGCGATAACGAACAAGTTTATCAGGGTGCAGTCTTCCTCTGGCCACAACAGTTGGATTCAGTTTTGTGTTCGTATACATTGACCACCATGTGGTTCCAGCCTTAATAGGTTCTATCCTAAATTAAGAACAATGTCGGACACCGCTGCCCCACACCTCCTTCCCCGGGGGGGTGGGGGGGGGGGGGGGGGGGGGGATGACACAGTGGCCCAGGGTGGGGGTGCCAGGCCAGGCTGGGGGGCCAGCTCTGGCCTGATGGGGTCCCTGCTGACCATGCTCCCCCCAGCTGTGCGGCGGTTGTGGCTGCAGCTTCTGCCGTGGTCTCCGCGTTTCCACGGGCACCCGCATCCTTTACACGCTCCTGCATGTCCTGGCCTCTGCCGTGTGCTGCCTCATGCTGTCCCGCACCGTGGCCCAGGCCATCAGGGAGAAGGTAACGGCGGGAGCTGGGACACCCAGGGTTCTGGGGGTGCTGGGGTGCTGGGGGTCCCAGGGACACTGGGGGTGCTGGGGGTCTGTTGTGGTTTAATCACAGCCAGCAGCTAGGACCATGCAGCTGCTCACTCAGTCCCCCCAGTTGGGATGGGGAAGAGAATCAGAAGAGTGAAAATGAGGAAAAACTCATGGGTTGAGATAAAGACATTTTAAAAGGTAGAGTAAAAGCCACGCACGCAGGCAAAGCAAACCAAGGAATTCATTCCCCGCTCCCCATCGCAGGCAGGTGTTCAGCCATCCCCAGGAAAGCAGGGCTCCATCACACTTAAGGAAGACACACTTGGGAAGACAAATGCCATCACTGTGATGATCCCCTGCTTCCTTCTGCCTCCCCCAGCTTTACATACTGAGCATGACGTCACATGGTGTAGAATATTTCTTTGGTCAGCTGGGGTCAGCTGTCCCGGCTGTCTCTCCTCCCAGCTTCTTGCGCCACCCCAGGCTGCTCACTGGTGGGGTGGTTTGAGGAGCAGAAGAGGCCTTGGTCGCTTAGCAACAATCAAACCAGCAGTGCGCTATCACACATTTTCTCATCCCAAATCCAAACCATAGCACTACACCAGCTGCTAGCAAGAAAGTTAACTACATCCCAGCTGAAACCATGGTACCAGGGGTACCATGAGTACTGGGGGGGCCAGACACCCCGGGGGCGCTTAGGGGTCCCAAGAGCACTGAGGGTGCCCAAATTGCCAGGAGAGCCAGAAGTACTGAGATTCTGGGGGTACTGGGAGTAACAGGGCTGCTGGGAATGCCAAGGTTGCTGGAGGAGCCAAGGGGGAAGGGGTGCCACGGGTACCAAAGGTGCAGGACTTGCCCAGTGTGCTGGGGGTCCCAGGAGTACTGGGGACGGAGAAGGTACTGGGAATGCTGGAAGTGTCAGGAGTCCAGGGGTGTTGGATGCCATGGGTGCCGAGGGGTGCTGGGCACACCAGCAGCCCCGTCCCGTTGCTTGCTGTGCCTGCAGGTGCCCTTCTCCACAGCACTGTGCGAACACCTGCCCGGGGGCACAGACTGTGAGCGGCTGGTGGGCTCCTCGGCCGTGTACCGGGTCTGCTTCGGCACCGCCTGCTTCCACCTGGTGCAGGCTGCCCTGCTTCTCAACGTGCGCTCCAGTGCCGACTGCCGTGCTCAGCTCCACAACGGGTACGTGGATGGGGCGGGGGGTTGGGGGTGGGCTAGGCTGGGCTGCTGAGAGGAATGGGGGCTGCCAGGGGCTGCCAGGGGCCCTGTCTCCCTGACGCTTGCTGCTGTGCAGGTTCTGGCTCCTGAAGTTGCTGGTGCTGATGGGACTCTGTGCCACCAGCTTCTTCATCCCTGAGGACGGCTTCATCCAAGGTGCGTCCCCCACCCCGCCTGAGCAGGCACCCTGGGGCCCTTGCCTGCAGCCCCCACGTGCCCCCTGTGCTAGTCCCAAGCTGCCCTCTCCCCTCAGCCTGGCACTACATGGGCGTCTGCGGGGGCTTTGCCTTCATCCTCATCCAGCTGGTGCTGATCACTGCCTTTGCGCACACCTGGAACAAGAACTGGTGAGTGCTGGGATGCCGGGCGGGTGCCTGCCTGCTGCCGGCTCTCACCCGCTCTCCTGGCAGGCTGACGGGCGCCGCACAGGACAAGCGCTGGTACCTGGCCGTGCTGCTGGCCACGGCCACCTTCTACACCCTCGCCTCCGCTGCCTTCTCCTTCCTCTACAAGTACTACACCCACCCAGCCGCCTGCCACCTCAACAAGGCACTGCTCACTGTTAACGGCAGCCTCTGCGGCATCATGTCTTTCATCTCCATCACGCCCTGTGTGCGCCTCAGTGAGTACAGCATGGCATGGCATGGCATGGGCTGCCATGTCACAGGGCCGGCTGCGTCCTGGGGCTGGGGGGTATGGCTATGGACTCCCAGCTCAGGGCAAGCACATGGGCACCTGGGGAGGACCCTACTCCCCAGGACTCCTGTGCCTCGGTGCAGGGCATTGGGCAGGGGAGCAGTGGGAAGGGGCTGCCTGGGGCCCATGGGGAGCCCATCTGCCAGCTCCTGGTGCTCCAGGGGCTCCAGTGACACCTCTGACCCCACCCTTGCAGAGCAGCCACGGTCGGGGCTGCTGCAGTCCTCAATCATCAGCTGCTATGTGATGTACCTCACCTTCTCTGCACTGTCCAGCCGGCCCCCGGAGAGAGGTGGGTGCTCCTACCTCGTGCTGGCAGCTCCCCTTGCCTGGCTGCACACCCCTCTCACCTCTGTGTCCCCCTGCAGTGCTCTACAAGGGGCAGAACCTCACCGTCTGCTTCCCGGGCGTCCGGCAGGATGAGCTGCAGACAGAGGACACCACTGTTGCCGTCCTAGGGGCTGCCATCATGTACGCCTGTGTGCTCTTTGCATGGTGCGTGTGCCCACAGCGCAGGGTGGGCAGGGGGCCCGCAGCGCTGTCCCTTCCAAGCACGGCCATCCCACCAGGGACAGTATGGGGACCCTGTCCCTAGTCTGTGACACGGCCAGTGGAGCTGGGTTGGGTGATGTCCTGGGGCATGGCATGGGCAGAGCAGGCTGGGCATCTGCGGATGGGCAGGGCCAGCATGGTGACCTCAGGCACGGCACAGCAGGTCTCCTGTGGCTGTGTTGGATCCATGGGGAGGGCTGCGGGTTTGACACAGCATGGTGGGTGCCCGTGTTATGCTTTCTGCCTCTCTCTTGGGCACAGTAATGAAGCCTCCTACCTCGCTGAGGTCTTTGGGCCCCTCTGGATGGTCAAAGTCTACAGCTTCGAGTTTAAAGTGAGTATGGATGCTTCCCCCCGCTGCAGCTGTGCCCCGTGTCCTCCTGCCATGGGCAGCCCAGACCCACCACCCCAAGCTCTCCTGAGCCCCCGCCCCAGACCTGGGTTAGGTTTGTCCAGCCAAGCACAAGGGGCTTCCCATGGTGCACAACCACCTGCCCTGGCTTCTCAGAGCCGGGCAGCCCCAGTACCGGGCAGGGCTGGATCCTGCGGCAGGGCTCAGCTCAGCAGTATGGCGGGGCTGCGCTGCTCCAGCAGCAATCACCAGCACACTGCTCTCTCTGCAGAAACCCTCCTGTTGCTTCTGCTGCCCCGAAAAGATGGAGGAGGAGCTGAGAGGTGGGTCCAGTAACACACACCCTTGAGTGCCTGTGTTTCAGCCCTGGGGTGCTGGCAAGGAGGAGGTGTAGGAGCCACCATGCCCCTGTGCTCTCCCAGGCACCGAGCAGATGTGTGAGCAAGCGGAAGAGACCAACGGGGGACAATGCATCATCCAGGACGAGCGAGACCGGGTGGTCTACAGCTACTCAGCCTTCCACTTTGTCTTCTTCCTTGCCTCGCTCTACGTCATGATGACCCTCACCAACTGGTTCAGGTAGGACCCCGTGCTGCTGCCCAGCCCTCTTTGCTCTCGCTCCCCTTCCCTGTTGCTAGTGCAGCCAGCCAGCTGGGGCTGCAGCCCCACCAGTGTCATCAGCCCCCGGCATCATCGCCCCACCAGCTCCAACCCACTCCCCACATGGGCTCGGGCTGCAGCATTGGACTCCTCATCAGCCCTCTGCTTCAGGCTGTGCCGGCATCACCAAGCTGGCACCTGCTGGGGAAGCACATGGCTCTGCACCTGCAGACCCTCACCGCTTCAACCGACAGCAGCCGGTGGCTGCTCACTCACTGCACAGACGGGCGGGGGTCTGTGGGGATGGGGGGCTCCATAGCAGGTGGAAGGTGCCCAGGGACAAATGGCTGCTGGGACATGGGGTGACCTGGTGGCTGCACCCGGCCCTGGGATCCCCTATGTTGGCAACTCTCAGGCACCCAATGCCTGCCCTCTCCCACCAGCTATGAGAATGCAGTGCTGGAGACCACCTTCACGCATGGCAGCTGGTCAACCTTCTGGGTGAAGGTGTCTTCATGCTGGGCCTGTGTACTGCTCTACCTGTGGCTGCTGCTGAGCCCACTCTGCCTCCGCAGCTCCCCCCAGCACCGGCGCAACAGCCCGGCCCTGCGCGTCCTGCGGCGACGACGTGCCCCGCAGCGCATCAGCGTCTCCACATAGTCCCTACTGGGATGGACTGTGCCTGGCACTGTGCACGGCAGCAGCTGGGGCTGGTCCCTGCCATGCCCTGTGCCCGTGCCCTGGCCCTGCTGGGTCCCACTGGCCTCCCCTGACCCCGTCCCAGGAGGTGGCAGCATCTGAGAGCCTGAGGGGGACCCCGGATGTGGGTGCTCCCAAGGACACCGGTCCTGCGCTGAGCCAGAGACAGCCAAAGGGCTGGCTGGAGCCAGCCGGGAGGTGGGTGCTCAGCCCTGGATGCTGCTGGGCTCCCTCCGGGCATTGAGGCAGCTCCTGCCACGCGCCAGCTGCCAGCCCCAGCTGCCCTGGCCCGGGGCCTGCCATGGGAGCAGGGCTCTGCCCCAGCCACCTCCACATCTCAGCTCACCCACTGGTGGTGTGCTCATTGTAAATACCTCCTTGAATACATTTTTACATAAAACTCTGAGCTGAGGCTGTGCCATTCACCACCACACAGGCCGCAGCTGTGGGGCTGGGCATGGAGGTGCCAGCAGCGCCCCAGCACTGGCCAGGCCATGCAGCAGTCATGGCCAAGGGCACCTTCAGGGCAGCTCTGCTGGAGAGGGGGGACAAGTAGGGGGGTGGCAGAGCAGGAAGCACTGGCCTGGGGTCCAGGGCTCCAGGGGGTGTTCAGCCCATGGCTGGTGCCCCAGCACACTCCCAGCTGAGCCCCTGCAGGAGCCAGCCCTGCCCCCCCAACCCAGGACACAGGGATGGCTCCAGCACAACGCAGTGCTGGGTGCACTGGCCCAAAAGGTGCCCATGAGCCGTCAGGACACTGAGCTCCACACGAGCACCTGCCCGGGCAGCAGGGACTGTCCCAAGCCACTTGGCTAAGGGCCTGCTCCAGGATGCCAGGGACAATGCCAGGCCATGAGGTCCTGTGAGCACCATGCCCAACCCTGGCTCCAGCTGCTCCCATCCCATCCGCTGCCCTTCTCTCTGGGGACCATGGTCACAGCACCCCTAGAATGCCATCCACCCTGTCTGCTCTCTGTGGCCAAGCAAAGCCCTGGGGAAGATGGATGGACAGCCAGAGAGACGGATGGAGCCCCTGGCACCTGCCAGCACTCACTGCCTAGTGGGCCTGGTGGGAGGGGAGACCAGGGGAGCCAGAGGCACGGGGTACCGGAGCAAGCCGGGGCATCGAGGGGCCGGGCTCAGCTGCCTGAGAGGGTGCGGTACCAGTGCTGCCACAGGATCGTGCCCTGGGCCCCCGCCCCACCCGCAGAGCAAACACGGCAGGGCAGCACTGTGGGGCCACGGCACCCGCTGCGCCTGATGGGCCCCACACAGCACCCGCTGCACCTGACGGGCCTCACGCGGCAGCAGTGGCGGCTGGTGCCGGACGGGGACCACCATCCGTGGCCACAGCTCCCGCCAGGCCCTGCGCCCGCCAGCCCACCACAGCCAGCAGGATACGGTCCCACAGGAGGTGAGGGCGGCACCGCGGGGAGAACAGCACAGGGGTCTGGCCCAGGCCTGGGTCCCCGACTGGAGCAGTGGGGACTGCACCAGGAGTGGCGGGGGGTCTACAGTGCCCAGTGTGGGGCTGCCCTGGGGGCTGCAGCTCACACCTCTCCTTCCCCAGGAGATGGAGGGACCCACATGGGGCTCGGGAACGGGCATCAGGCAGCTGCGGCACCAGCTCAGGGACATTGCCCAGGTAGGGCTGGGAGAGGGCCATGCGGGGGTCCCTGTAGCCCCAGGCACCCGAGGGACCCCAGTGCACCGGGCTGTGCCCCAGCAGGGACCCATCTCGCCCTACCCAGGAGAACGATCATCTGCGTTGCACCCTGCGCGAGGCCGAGCGCGGTGTCTCCCAGCTGCAGGCAGAGCTGGAGCAGCTGCGGGGGAACTTCTCTGAGCGGGATCAGCAGTGCAAGAGGTGGCATTTTGGGCGGAAGGGGATGGCAGGGCTGTCCCCAGCTCTGCAGGGACCCTGCCTGCATGTGGCCTAGTGCCAGCCCTGTGTGCTGCTTCAGCAGCCGAGCAGGCGGCACTGCCAGCGGGTGCCCACCGAGCTCAGCTGCAGGCACAGGGGCTCTACCAGACCCTGTCCATGGCTGGCTGCCCTGCTGCCATGGGGAGGGCCAGGTGCCCCTCGGGGAAATGCTGCCCTGCTTGGCCCAGCCATGAGCTCTGGCAGGCAGGAAGCCTGCCCAGAGCTGCTGGCATGTCCCTCCAGGCCTGTTGTTGGCAAGCCCTGTGAAGCTGGGTGTCCTTGGGGCTCCCTGGCTGCCCCAGGCGCGGGAGTGCAGCCCCTGTGTGGGGCATTCTGTGAGGATGCCATGTCCCTACAGGGAGCAGCTGGCCCTGCGGGAGATGGCGGAGGAGAACCTGGCATTTGCAAGCTACGTCAGGATGCTGCAGTACGTCTGAGCCTGGCCGGGCAGCTGCAGGGGCAGCTGGGTACATGCTCCTGCCTGGGGTGGGGGGGTGCCATTGCTGTGGGTGCTGCCCTCCCCTGGGTTGGTCCCCTGCTGCCCACGGGCCTCAGGCTGCTCCCTCCCACCAGGACGATGAACAGGACCCTCTGTGAGAGCAACATCAGCCTGCGCTCGGCCCTGCTGCTCAGGTCACAGGCAAAGGCACCAGCGGTGAGCCCTGCAGCTGCTGCGGAGCGTGGGGCTGGCACCAGTGCAGGAGGGGAGGGCCAGGTCTGACACCCACCGGGGCAGGGGAGGGCAGGGATGCTGGGTGCTGGCCACCTCCATGGGGTGCAGGGCCAGGCTGGCTCGGCTGCCCTCACTCGCCCTGCCTGCACCCCTGCCTTGCCTCAGGGGGACACAGCACACAGATGGCTGCCAGCACTTTGGGACCCACGTGAGCCCCTGGAGCTGGAGGCCACAGAGACCCCCTTCCCCGGGTACTCCCTCATCTCCTCACATGGTGCCTCCATGCAGAATACATTCTCCCCTACAGCCATCCCCCCCTACCCAACCACACAGCCCTTTCACCGCTCACCCAGAGGGCACCTGCAGCAGGTGAGTGACAGAGGGCAGAAGGGCAGCACTGGCTGCAGACCCCCCTCCCTGAGCACTGCCCTCTGGCACAGGAGCAGGGGGAACAACTCCCTGCACCGCCCATGCCCCGCCGCAACGTCCTGGGCAGATGGAGACCTGGGCCACAGCACTGCCAGCCTTGGGCAGCGACGGAGCTCGGCCTCCAGCATGGACACAGCTTCCTCACTCAGCAACGCAGGCAGCTGCAGCTCAGAGGACAAGTCCCCCCCCAGTTCCCACCGGGGCCCTGAGGTGAGGGATCTGCACCCGGCCCGGTGCCCTGGGCTGGGGAGAGGGACACAAGTCCGCTTGCCCACAGCTCCCAGGCTCAGGCCCCTCACCATGGTGTCTGTCACCCATCAGGTCCCCAGCCCCCTGACAGGTGAGGCAGAGGGACCCCCCTGCTCTGCCAGGCGCTTCAGCAAGAGGAAGCTTCCTGCCTTTGCACCGGAGGTAACTGGCAACTCACCATCCGGTGCAAAGTGCCAGGCTGGGGGGAGCCAGGGCACCCCCACACCCCATGCTGGCCCCCCACTGCCACTTGTCTCACCAGGGGTGGGAGAGGACAAAGGAACCCATGCCTCCCTGCCCCATGTACCGGCTGGTGCTGGCAGGGGACGGGGGCACGGGGAAGTCCAGCTTCCTGCTGCGTCTCTGCACAAACGAGTTCAGAGGAGATCTCTCTAGCACCCTAGGTACGCCCCCCAGCACCCTCGGTACCCACCCCCCCCAAGCACCCTCGGTGCCCCGGCTGAGGCCAAGGTACAGAAGCAGCACCTGACTGTCCCTCCTGGCAGGGGTGGACTTCCAGATAAAGCAGCTGCTGGTAGATGGGGAGCAAACCACATTACAGATCTGGGACACAGCTGGGCAGGAGAGGTGAGAGCACAGGGGCTGGGGCTGCTGCTGCCCTGCCAGGCCAGCCAGGGCCAGGTCCTGCTCTGGCAGAAGCCCCACAGGCTGGGGGCCACCACATCAGCAGTGGAGCAGCTGTGGCCCAGCCCTCCAGCAGTGACACCCCCGGCCCCAGGTACCGGAGCATCACCCAGTCCTACTTCCGCAAAGCCCACGGCGTGCTGCTTCTCTACGACATCAGCTCCCCAAGCAGCTTCCTCAGCGTCCGCCAGTGGATTGAGGACATCAAGGTAGAAGAAAGGGTCTGACAGGCACCCAGCCCCCATGGAGAGGTGCAGGAGCCTTGGGACTTCCTTGGGTGTCGGGTCTGGAACCACACTCTGTTCCCAGGCACAGCGCAGGCGTGACGGGAGGCAGCCAGTGTGCAGCAGAGCTCTGCAGCTGCCGGAGGAGGCGGGCCACAGCAACGGCTGCGGCTGGAGGCTGCCGATCCCACAGAGCCCTGAGCTGCCTTTCCCTCCTGCAGGCCACCGACAGGCTACTGCCACTCATGCTGGTGGGGAACAAGATGGATCTGCGGCCCGACCTGCCAGAAGCAGCAGGGGTCCACACAGCCCACGGGCAGCAGCTGGCCATGGTAAGCAGGCACACCTCGGGGACCCCGGGGCAGCAGGGATCCCACTGACACCCACTGCTCCCCCCCAGGCCCACAAGTCCCTATTCTGCGAGGCCAGCGCCAAGGACGGTACCAATGTGGTGGAGGCTGTGCTGCACCTTGCTCGGTGAGGAGCCCTGCCTGCTGCTGTTGGCTGCACAGGGCCCACAGTGGCTGCTGGGCTCTGTCCTGCCATGGCACTAGGACCGGCTGACACTACTGCTCCTGGTCCTGCAGGGAAGTGAAGAGGACTGTGGGCCAGAGAGAAGGCCACAGCTCTGGACTGGACCTCAGCATCCCTCCGAGGGCAGGTCTGCGCTGCTGCTGGACCTAGCACAGGAGGCAAGCCAGCTGCCAGCTTTATGTGTTCTCCACGGACAATCCCCTGCTCTGTGCCCACAGAGGTGCTGCAGAGCAGGCAGCTCACCCCACTTCAGCTGCTGCACCTGCTTGTCCCACTGGCTGCAGGAGCAGTTCAGCCCGTGTGCAGGCCCAGCCACCACCTCCCCGGCCCCCAGACCCGCATCGCCTCCCTGTGACCAGCCCCCAGCCCTCCTTCCCACCCTCACTACATCCCATGCCTCTCCAACACAATCCTTTCCTGGTTTCATTCCTCCGGGCTTCCAGAAATCCTGCCCTCCCCAGAGGGTTTGCCCCGCACCTCCTTCTGACCACACCTTCCCTTAGAGGCTCCCTACATGCCTGCGGCTATGCTTGGGGTCCCACCGGCTGCTCCGACCCCCCAGGTGATGCCCGTGGACACCTCCCAGGCCAGGCCCCATCTTTGTTCCACACCGTGAAGATGAAGCTGCTGCATACTGCAACGGCCACGCTTGGTCCATCCCTCCTCTTCACCAGTACGA
>VYXH01008613.1:837535-853950 GCA_013397275.1 Burhinus bistriatus | reverse complement strand
TTATTATTTTTATATTTTTTTTAATTTGCTTTTCATCGTAGAGCGTCACTGTGCAGATTTCTGGGGGGCTGTAGGGGTGGATGGTAACCCTCGGCTGTTTCGGGAGGAGTTGTTGATTAGCTGAATTGCGCCGTATGGAAGTGCCACCCTGCGTATCGGTGACTTCCCAGGAGGACCTTTTCTCTGTGGACCCCTCAGGAAGCTTGCGGTGGATTACCTGGTTCCTGCGTCTGCCAGTGTTTTTCAGTATCGTGGCCTAAACGTGTGTGCCTGGGGAATGGAGGCTTTTTATAAAACCAACAGGAGTGCACTTGTAGTCGTTGCATGCTAACCAAAGGGAATATTGCTAAAGAATCCTTTGTCATGGTTATCATACCTGTGGGTTAATCCCTCAGCAAGAGAAGTTTTAAGTGGCAATAAAAGTTGCAATCCTATCAAAAGCAGCAATGACATTCTAGGTATCCATCAAAGCAGTGCTGAATATGACTTGCAACAAATGTTACATGTTTGAAATTTTAACTGCGAGATTGGGTCCAATTACTTGACAAAAAAAGATTCATCTCTACTTCTAGAGTTGATTTCCTAGACTTCTGAAAACCGGAATGAATGTTGAAAGGACTTCTCATAACTTCAGTTTTGAATACTACTTGATTTTTTTTTTTTTTTTTTTAAACCAAGGAAATCAGTGCGGTAAATGCACTGAGAGGAATTGCATCTGTCACATATAGTGTGGTTTCCAATTATAACAATAGCATTGTGTTTCTATCATAGATAGATGTGTACAGATTGGTAATACTCAGCAAAATAATACTGCCGAAATAATGAATGCAGAATCTTTAAAAGAGCGTGAATAAAGCATCTTTAACCTCCAGTCAGTTTGACAGGCAAAGTCAGTTTAAAATTATGTTTTGTTGCACTGGAAACTCAGCTGGATAAAAACACTAAAACTTGAAAAAAAAAACTGGGGAAGAAATAAATAGTCCTGAGAAACCAGTGTTATTATTGCCTTCTTTTTTCCTCGCTTGAATATTTCATATTTTTTTAATATTTTAGCAACCAAATGTCTTTTTTTGTTGTTTGGGGAGGTTTTTGTTGTTGTTGTTGTTCTGTTTCCACTTTCTCTCCCACAGTGATCTGCTATGCAGCGCTTTAGTTGATACATTGATTTTTTGTTCTTCTCCTTAAACTCTGTAACGGTGTGCAGCTGAGTAGGTTTATGGGTTTCTTTTCCCCATAAGGTTTAAACGGGTTGCATTTTCACATTTGCAAAGTCCAGGATTTACAGATGGCATGAGATAAATACACGTTGAGGTTTTAGTCCGGGCAGTTTTAGGCCCCAATTCTGAAATTAGATTTGAGCTAGTAAGTAGACCTTTGTGTCTATGGAGAGAATCATTAGGGTGCCAAAGAGACACAAAAGGCCATTTTGGGGGGTTTTTTTTTTTTTTTTTTTTAAAGGAGCTGGAGTCCAAGAGACCAAAGTGGGGCCTTGTTAAAACTTTTGCTAGTACTGCCTGTGCAACAAAATGTTTTTCATCAATGTTTGTCAGAAGAACAGTACTATGGTGCTTTGATGACACTGTGAATGCATTATTTATTTATTTATTTTTAGTCTTCCATTTTGAAGCTTAATGTTTGATTAAATTGATGCCTCAGCACGGTTCTTAGTGTGCTTTTTTTTACTGATGAGAGCTTTGTTTGTAAGACACTGTAAAGCACTGGCTTTTTGAGTTCAGAGAAATGTGTTTCGTTGTGGTGGATGGTTTAATGTCTGCTTCTGTGTTATTAAAATTCACTAAATGTGACCGGATTTGCAGATGGAAGAACACGCAATCAAGGTTGGTGGTTTTGAAGGCCACTGGAAATTAGGTGCAAAGTTGATTAAAACAGTTGTATTTTTTTTATACTAGTCATGTACAATTAACTTTACAGAAATATTTTCAGGTGTGGGGTAGGGTTTGTGGATGTTTTCACTGTTGAATAATTTCTTCTGTCTGAAAGAATTATCTTTTATGCCAGAGGCTAGACATGGATTATGATCTTTAACAACTGGTGGAATTGTTAAGATTAGTGGAAATAATTCTTACGACTTCTTGATTATATTTTAATATACTTCTAGACTGAATTTTCAAAGCAGATTGTATCATGGAGTTAAATTAACTTTGTCCATGGCAGTATCACTGTGAATGGTTAAATTGGGCTGTGCTTGGATGGGAGATGTCCAAGAGACATCCTGGATGCTGCAGGAAGTGGTGTCACTGATTCCCGAGGTGGTGCTCTTTTCTTTGGGTTAGTACTAAAGGAGTGCCTCAGCATGGTGCCAGTTAGATGTGCCGTGAGTCAGATGTAAATCTAAGCTCCTATCTGCCAGTTTGAAATCCCTGTACCTTTTCCTGTAAAACTGTTGCCAGACTTTAATTTGGTAACATGACTGAGGATCTAAATTCTCCCTGTAGACATGGCTTTCTTATTTACTTTCTAACCTAAATTGTTCTGTATTGTTGCTTAAGTACTGAGAAATTACTATGTTCCTCTTGATAGGAGACTGTACTGAATAGAGTAATTTTCTATATATGACCTTTAAAACATTTTGAAATCTTTCTAGATGAAAGATGTTGTATAAATGTGAGGAACCTAGAGCTGTAATAATCATTCCTTACTTGGACAAATCTGCTGAAGTTCATTAGAAGCATAAGTAAGGAATGCTGAATAGAACCCGAATGTACTGTGTTATAGAGGAAACTGGTAACGAACTCTATATTTAGGTTGCCTAATAGTTTCCATTATAAAGAATTTGTATGATCTCTTTGAGAAGCTCTATTGTTTGCAAAAGCCATTGAAGTTTGGCAAGAGGAAGAGTCCTTAGGCTAAATAAGTGGTTTGATTTACTTGCCCCATGAAATTGTTTAAGTTTTGCTGAGGCGTAAACACTTGAAAATCATCATTCCCCCTCTGTGACTTGTGTTGTATGGGAAAGTAAAGTAATTGCTAAACACTGAAAAAGCCCAGACTGGCATCACTGTAAAAGCAACTGTGGCAATGATAGTATGCTGAAAACGCAGAACAGAATTGTTTGGCTCCTGGGGAGCTTGTAGTGGGGTTGCTGAGTTTGGTCTGACTCACAGTTACTGCTTTGCCAAAAGAAAGTTGCCTCCATGGGCACACTACCATTTCTTTTCTTTCTTTCCTTCTGCTCTTCATGGCACTATTGGAATCAGGAGCACACACACCAATACTGGTTGACCTTCAAGAATTGGGCTGGATCCTTGGACAGACCTTGCTGCAGCAAGTATTTGCTCCCAATTTGTCTGTCCTTCAATAGGTGTTTGGTTTAGGTGGTTTTTTTGTTCTTTTTTTTCTTGCCAACTAACACAGTTAGTCATTGTAATTTAGACGCGTTGTAAAGCTGCAGTTTCAGAGTTCTGGTTTTACTGGGAAGAAATACGCAAGAGGACTAGCATTCCCTCTAGAGGCATGCATGTTTGCTACTCTTTTCTGTCTTCTAGGAAGCTGCATTAGTGCTTCATCACCTCTGTGCTGCGTCTTCCTCAGATCATATTAACACTCTTGTTATTCAGTTAGTGACAGCATCCAGATTTAAAATTACCTGTCACTTGCTTTCCTTAATGTGGTTTTTCTGCATGTGTATTGTAGTCTGGTCTCTAATTGTTGGATCCCATTCTTTTTTCCATGCTATGACAAACCACTTCTCCATGCAGTGTGAAGGATGAGCATCCAGGGAAGTGTACTGAGAGCTACAGGAGGAACTGCAAATCCAGCTTTTTAAACTTTGAAATGCTTGTTGTGTTACTCTGCTCTGTAAACAAAAGGAAAAAAGGGAGACAGGGGTATGTGATCAATTTACCCCTTCCAGAGTCCATAGCATCCTGTGATTTTCAAATTAGGAAAAAGGGCAGCATTCCAAAGGACATTTTCACTAATAGTATTCCTTTCGCTAATAATAGGAGAAGGATTGTTGTACAAAGATGTGACTACTTTATGCTTGTTATGGTTTTATTTCATCTTATTTTTTAGAACTACTTTTATTGCATTCTTTGAATTCAGTAAAAACTTAATCTTACCTATGAATCTATGAGACTTAGTGCACACTAGTCAAGCCCAAAGTTTTGTTCTTTTTGCAGGGGGAAAGAAGGAGGGAGAATAAGGAGATAAACCAAGTACAAGTGACTTCTGTGAAGTTGGGGGGTGTTTTTTGGTGTGTGGGGTTTTTTGTTTGTTTGTTTTTAAGGTATTCCTCTGTTACACGTTGGGCGAGCTGTTATATGCAGTATCATTTACATAAAATAGCCCCTGAAATTTGTAGCCAGAATGAGAAAGTCATCTCAAGTCAGGATTAATTTCTGTGGATTTGGGATGTATTCCTCTTAACATCCTGTGCTGCTGAAGTAGAGACATACATAACCAGCTGAATGGGGGCATGACTTCTGTGTCCTATGCTCTATTGATCTCCATTACTGAATCATTCCTTTTCTCCCAGCCTAAGGTATGAAAAGCCAGCTCTAAATCATACCAGACAGAAGAGTCTGAGGTGTAGGGAACTGGGAAGCCATCTTTCTATGTTTGCTTGATATTTGGTCTCTGCTCCTTGATTGTGCCTGAGAATGTGGCCATTCAGTATGTGCATGTATTTTATAAGCATGTCTGACAATCTCCTAAATATGAGATACAGGTCTCTGCTTGAAGCTGTCATGAGTTTGTTTTATGCTTTGAGAGGCATAAATAAAATGTTTAATTTTTTAACTTGGATATCAAGGTCATTTTTCTTCAGAAAATATGTGCAATTTGTTTAGTCATGTACCATCTGGATGTTTATAAGCACAAATCAGTTACATTTAACCAAATCTGGTATTTGTATTTCTGTTCAAATGCAGTACTGCTTAGGACAGAGAGTTGGTACTTATCTTGTATATCTGGTTTAACATGTCTGGTTTACAACAGCTTGTTAAGGACTTTCTCTTCTGCTTTCCAGTATGCAGCCTCTGTGTGCGCACATGCGCATGCGTGTGTCAGGGGGAAGGTTGTGAAGGAGAAAAAGAGGAAGAACTGCCTGTCATGCTGATTTTACAAATACATGACTGAATCAAGCTTAACAGACTGAAGAGCTGTTCATAACTTGTGGTAGTTTGGAGAAGGAAATATTTGCAGGAACGGAGTGAGTGGAAAAGTCATCTCTAATCCATACTTTACCAAGCTCTGTATGACAAGTTTTATGTTTTAGGTTAAATATTAAATTATGAAGAAGAGCATGAATAAATAGTTCTCTTTTGCTCTTTAGATAGCCATTCGGTAACCTAGTCGTTCTGGACTTCCAGTCTTATTTTTAAAAAGATTTTTAAAACTAACCTTTGGAATCATTTAGGAATTTATTTAGGAATTATTTTCCCTGAAAAATATAGTGAAACTTAAGAATTTTACACACATCAACTTGAATGAGGTTTTGTTTTTCCATATAAAACAATGGAGTAATTTTTATTGATTGGGATGGCTCTGTTAGAGGCTGTTGATAGGCTTAGCTTGTGTGGGCAACAGAGGATGCAATGGTCAGCCAATCAAAAGAAGATAAAGCTTGTATTTCAGAAAGACTACATAAGTAGTTGGTTTTGGTTTGTTTGTTTGTTTTTTGAGGGTGTAGGGGTGGTTTTTTTGAGGTTAATTCTGTTGTTAAATCTTTTTAGTTTTGAACCTAACAGATGTTTTAATCCATTACTCTAAGCAGCTCATGAAAAAATGTACTTTTTTGTTTTAAGCATGTGCTTGGTATTTTTTATTTGATGTTTGTTTGGGTGTTTTTCTGTAACTCTTTCCTAATGTCTGTTATAGCTTGGGCTTTTTTTTTTTTTTTTCCCCTTGTTTGATGCAATCTCCTCAGAACAAAATGAACACTATTTCATTTGATATTGAGCTAAGACCCAGTAGGGCCTGTTTGATCCAGCCTTGATAGTTGATTTAAATCTCGCTTAGTTGTTTCTTTTTGCATCATGTTGAAAATAGTAGTTATATCAGCAGTCATCTTTGGCCAGAAATTTAGGTAGCTGTCATTGTGACTTGGCCTTCTATTTGTATATACCTTATGTAACTAAAGAAGCAAACGTGGAGCAGAAAGAAACCTACCACTCTCTATAAACTTTCTCTCTTCCCTTCCTGTGAAAACTAATGCTGTCTAAGCTGCTGAACAGGAAGAAAAACTTATTAGCCCTCTCTTTCCAAGATCTCGGATCTGATCATGGATTTAGGAGCGAATTTACTCTCTAGGACCCAGACTTTGTTAATGGGCACTGCAGGGTCACAGGTAGCTTCTGCCAGTTAAAAATGGCTTGTTTAGCTGAATTGTGCTGAAGTCCACAATTACTAAAGTAGTAAAATCTTTGAATATGTTTGGGTTCATTATAGGGATGGTTCTAACAGGGCTAACATGTCTCATTTGGCTTATCCATGTTGCCCTAGGAACTCAGAATAGAAAAGGTCTTCCAGTGAGTTAGACCCTCTCCCATATTGAAAGAGGATCAGTAAACTTGGGCAGCTTCTAACATAATCTTTGTCCTAACAAGTCTCCAGTGAAGGAGACCATAACCCATTTAGACAGCTTATTTATAGTGCTTTTTACCCTTGATGTTTTTCCCAATGTCTAACCTTTGTGTTCAGCAAGATAAGTTGATTTATACTCTCCTATCCCCAGTGAATTACCCACTATATTTGTAGTTTTTTGGTTGTTGGGTTATGGTTTGCACATTCACTCATTTTCTCTAAGTCTTTCTTACAGAAACAAAATTGCATCAGCCTTTTCATATAGGTGACAGTTTTCTTCAGTTTATGTCATGATTCTTAACTCTTCAATTGATGCACCTGTTTCTTACAGTAGTAGCTCAGAATGAGGACAGGTCTTCAGCTGAGTCATTTCTAGTGTCAGCTGAGTCATTTCTAGTGTAAGGTGTAGTGGGACTATGCCTTTCCAGAATCCTGCTAAATTGTATCTGATGTTGGTACTTCCCTGAATGAGGATTTTCGTTTTGTTCAATAGTATCACGATGTTGACTTCTCTGTGCCTTGCAATCTACTTGATCCAGTACAGTCTGGTGTCGTTTTGTGTCCCATTGTTACTTAAATAGAGGGTTTTTTATGCAGTTGTGGGGCCTGTGGTGCTTTATGGTGTCTTGGATTTCATTGTTTTGATTTTTGAGTCATCTGAACTCAGAATGGTCTTGGCAGATAGCTCTCACCACCTTTCAGCTTGGTGCTGTTTGCTTGTTCTATTCCTTATTCCTTTTCTCAAAGCATGATTAAGAATATGAAATAGTATACCTATAGAACCTCACTATAAATGCTATCCTACATCTACAGCTGGTGATTGAGAACTATTAAAACCAACCACCCAACCAAACCCTAATTTTGAACTTCATTCTGCACAATTTTGTCCCAATCATAGTCTAGCTTGAGTGGGAGAATGTATTTTTTATTGTGTCCCAAGTCTTGTGTTGCTTTTCTCTTAGTCACTAGGACAATTAGTCCATTAAAGAGAGTTACTAGACTGTCAAGCCAATTGGCTTTACCCTTTAATGCTCTCAATTGTTAAATAAGTTTCTTCTAGTATCTCTCTGAAATTTGAGTTCAGCTGAGTCATCTACTACTTCCTGCATTTTTATTTACCCGTCTTGTGATTTCTCTTTTATTTTTCTTTTCTTTTGTTTCTTTTTCTCTTCTGCAGTACTTGATGACTTCTTCGTCTTCCTGTAGTTCTCTAAACAATTTGTTGCCAAGGGTGAATTGCACTAGAGGCTGTTGACTGCCATATATAAGTCAGGAGCGTGGCCTGTTTCTTATTCTAACTTGTACTCATATGCCCTTGTTTGATTTGGTTATATGGAATGAAACTTCTGTGTGGAGACTGAAGCAAAGAAGCCTTTATGCTATCTGGTATGCTTTCTTTCCGTGTCTGATAATGGATATACTTCTTTCTTTCTGTTTCCATGATTCAGTGCTTTCCTTTGGGGCATAAGTAGTGTGTGTTTCCATGTGTTTAGGTTGGGTTTTTGGTTTTTGTTTGTTTGTTTGTTTGTTATGGTTTTTTTCTTTCTTTCTTTAGTGGAAATGTCATCTTTGTTTTTAGTGCCAGCAGTGGTATTCTTGCTCACTGAATCTTTTCTACGGAAAATTATTAGCTCTCCTGGTCTAAAAGCTACTGGGATTTGAATAAACACCTACAATAAGATTAAGTATGTTAAAGGAGAAGTCTAGCTGGTAAGAAGAAAGCTCTTGTTTCACCTATAGAGTGATGAGAAGTTGCATTTTCTGCCCCACGACTTTTCGTAACAATTTTTCCTTTACTGTTGTGACAGCCCACTATGCCCATTCCTGTTTAAAACTTGATACAAGTGTCTGTACTTTTCATCTTGAAAGTCAGGTTAGGACAGTATGCTTTGCAGAAAATTTTCTCAGAGTATCAAATGATGTCTTGTCTCATTGGCTGATACAGTCAGCTACAAAATACTTTCAAAGTAGGCTAGTGGAACAAAATATTAAGTGTTCATTTTTCATGCTTTCATGCAGTAGCTTATCCTGGTTTAAATAGGACAGAGAGATCCTGGGGATTGTCTATTCTCTCTGAAATGCATTCCACTGGTATGTGGTACGTTGATGCAGAGCAGGCTTGAACTTGGAGAGTTCAGCTGCAGAGTGTTGTTGGTAGGCTTTTGGCTGGCAGACTTTCCATTGGAAGTCAGATTGAAGAGTACAAGATATGACCTTGACATCTGCTACAATTTTTTTCTTGTTTTCTTAGGAGTTGGGAGGTAGGGAGGAAATAAACAACCGAAAAAATTCCCATTCCAACTTACTGGAAATTTGGGACTTACCCTTTAAACTTTTGCATAATGCTTAAATATACTTTATCTGAACTGCACAGTTCAAATGACAGTACTTGGTAGAAAAAAATGTGTGAATGAGTGGGGGTTTTAAAATTTACTTTAAAAATAGAGTTCCTAACTCTAAAAGCTGAAAAAAGTTGGTTTGACACATTCAGTGGAAGGAAAGTTGTTTCTTACAGATATCACTGAATTCTGTGCTTAGTGTCATAAGCTAGATTTCCTGTAATTGAATAAGAAGGGAAAAAGAAAAGGTGAGGGCTGATGATTACGTGACATCTTTTTCTATTAATACACATCTTTTCTGAAGACCATTATGGAGACTTGATTTTTTAGGGAAAGTATGTAGTCTTTTCCCCTACTTAAGGTGGACATCCTTGTGACTCTGAGTCGAGGAAGTTTCTAGAATGCTTCAACCTTCTGGGAAGATCACACCTGTAGTGCAGAACAAATAAGATAGGTCAGAAGCAAGCTCCTTCCTGTTTCGTCACAAAACTAGCTGTGCCAAGTATTCACCCTGTTTTGTGCAACAAAAACTGTGCTGCTGCATTAGTACAAACCTCATGTTTTGCGTATGTTTTTTTGCATAGGTGCAAGAAGCATCACAATTTCTAGAGGAAGGTGACAGAGGAGCAGCCTGGAGGATCCAATCCTTTGTGGGATTGGAAGTTGGGAGAGGTCACTTCCCCATGAATCCCAAGGATCTAGGGGTCTAAAAGACTGTAACCACTGCCTTCTCTGCAGACTCCCAAATACTGCCTCCTCAGGGGATGTTGTTAAGGAAATTGAGCTTCCTGACCCCTGCTTATGGGTAGCATATTGTCATCTAGGAAACATAAATTTGTTGATAGCCATATGTTTCTCAAACAGGATATTTTCAGTATAGCTGTCATGCTGAGCGTTGGTGAACCACAGTTTGTGGCATATGGGGAAGAATTTCTAACAACAGTGTGCAAGAAGCTAAAGCCTTAAAACTGGTTGTTGGAAAAGTAACATTTGATGGCTGCTTTAAAAACTATCTGTGAAGATGAATTTGGGTTTTCTAAAGGTCCTGATAAGGATATTTCTTCTTAGGGCAGACAACATGTTGTGCAGTGTACCAGTTGTCTTCAGGAGACTTGCTGGCCTCATCTGTTAAATGTCATCTGGAAAATAGGGCATTCCCTTTAAGGGAATGATGAAATAGGGACACTGCCTCAAGGGGTAGTTTTCTGCACATTTATACAGTGACTGATAAAACCATATGGGTCTTGTAAGTCTATTCTAATTGAATCAGCTTTTATTGAAAGACAGAATTGCTAGAAATGCACTGAATGGATGAATTCCAAGTAAATGATTCACGCTGTAAAACAGCTAGGAATATGAAAGCACTGGAAATCAGGGCTGGCTGAAAGTTAGAATTCAAATGTACATAGGATGTGTAGAAATTGCATTGTTACTCTGCAGTATGCATATGGACGATATTGTGTTTTCCCATACAGACCACTAGCTCCATTGTTTGTACTGTCATAATTATTCAGTTATATTATTTGCGGAGGCAGTGTAATTTACTGTTAACACTCTAGGATATGACAGAAGTGATGGTAATGAGAAAAAATAATTTTGGATAACGACGTACGTTATCAATGTTGAAGATACATTTAATTACAAACTGCTTCAATGTAGAAATAAAGACTAGTTTCTCACAAGATGGCTTTGTGTGGTGATTAGCATGAGCATATTCATGTGACATGGCAAGCTAAACGTAGTTTAATCTGATAGTTTTTATTCTATGAATAGCTTAATAGAGTACTGATGACTGAGGGAGGGTGAGCTGATCTGTGTCAGAATCCGAAGACTGCTTCTCCTGCTAGTGATTTAATTTAATTTCTAGCAATTATTGTACTTGCATTACAAGAACTGTTAATAGGAAATATGTTTTGCTTTTCATAATGTGACTTCAACTGCTAAAAATCAGGAGTGGCACTGTTATGTGAACTGCTAGCTTCTGGGTAGACCACAGTTTGCAAGATCTAATTGGCCACAGTGTTTGCAATACTACTTAGTATACACAGTGTTTCTAATGATTTCCCATTTCCTTTAAATAATGTCACTGATGCGCTTATGCAGAAATGAATTAAATTTTTTTTTTTTTTCCCTTTCTTTCTTTGGTATTAGGAGGTAAGTTGCAGTCTGGTTGCACTTGATCACAAAAATCAGTAATGGTAATGGAACAAATGTTTGTGCTGAGTGTTTAGTGAAGTTGAAAAAGCCATTTCCTTTGCTCTGGAATATTGTTTCCTCGGTATTTTGGCAGAACCTAGAAGCTTTTGTTGAACAAGGTGCTGCACAAAGCTTGTGGAGTAGATGTGATAGTCCATTAAAAGATAAATGTGATTAAAAAAGTAAAATTTGCTTATGTATCAAATCTAGGGGGGAAAAAAAAAAGTTTAGTTGAAAAATTGCCTGATGGAAGAAAATAAAGTCTCAAAACATATGTAGCTGCTAATCTGCAAATATGTGGAAGGATATATTAAAAACTGGTGTGCATTTTGTGTATAGAAATGCATGACAATTCTCTCTAATTATTTGGGAATGAGCGTTTTGCATTTGACAAAAATAGTCCTCCACTGTTGAAGTTTGAAAAACATTTCATGTTTTAAATGTTTGTTGCCAAACCACCACTTGAAAAATTCATTGTCGTCTTAAGGCATGCAGAAAGATGAGTAAAACAGATAGGGAAATTGATAGGGTGAAGATAGGGAGTTTTTTTTCTTTGCTTCTGTACAGCCAAATTGCACGTACTTACACCTTAACGATATGGATTTGTGCATAAACTAGAATGAATGGCCTAAAATGTAAGACTTAAACTTTTGCCTTCTCGCTTGAAGTTTAATAAGATTCTGCCATTCACTATGTGTCAATTTGATTGTTGACTGCATTATTACATGGGGACAGTTACTGCAATGATTTAACGCGTTTATATGTGTCTTGGTTCTATTGATTTCTCTCTATATGATAGAGAATTTAAGTAAAAATTAATTGACTTTTAGGAAATTCTTCACCTGTGCATTTGTAAGCCATGATAACAAGATTATGATGCCAAATTAAATTTGGTTCCATTTATTTTATTTAAAGCTGTCAACACCATTGCAATGTCTGTATAAATATAGGCCTCGGCCTTCCAACATCTTTCTTGGCTTCCTAGTCTTTTAAAAAAAAGAAATCTCTTTGAAGTTAAGCTCTTTGCAGGCAGAAGTCAGTTCAAAACAAGGAAGACTGGGAAAGCTGTGTATATGTTTAATTTTTCCATCTGTTTAGGTGAAGTTGCTTACATTTGCGATTGCTAAAGCCAGTTACAGTGCGGGGGAGGAAGGAGACTGTGGAAGCGGCATAGGTGAAAAAATTACTAGTGTTATTGTAACCTGTTTTGCTGAAAGACTTCCAAAAAAGAGAGAAAACATGCCCGAGGAAGTGGAAATGTTAATTACTTGATATTTGTAATGTAACTTTTTGTCGGGGGGTGGGGGGGTATAATGGTATTAAAAAGAATTGATGGGAGGAAGGTTTATTTACTTCTTAGTAGCTTCTACTTCAAAGTACTCTATTACTTGTTACAGAAACTGAATTCTGACATACATATATATATATTTCACTCTGGAGCCATTTAGACCTTCTGGCGTCTAAATCTACATCATCAGTCCATCATGAAAAAGTCACATTCCAAAACTGCTGGTTGTAACCTGTCCTGGGATCTTCAGAGTAAAAATCTGTCTAAGCTCTTACAAAGTTACAGTTAGAACTTTGCATAACTAATGTCTTTTTGAAAACACGCAGGAACCATATCATACTGTAGTATTGCTACAATATTTAACTCTAGCTGTACCCTGTAAAAGTTACTGAAATAAATGCCGTAAGAATTGTTCAAAACATTTCACACCTAAGTGAAGATATTTTCTGAATAATATGTTACAGAAGTAGTATTTCACTTACAAAATCTTCTACCTAAAACCACCTTGTCATATCCTTCTTTTTGTCTGTTTGTTTAAAAATCTGTTTACTGTAAAATCACGCATCTTTCCAGCTGACTCCCTGTATGCATCTACTTGCTTTGGAGATTAGGAACAACTTTTTATTTTTAAATTAATTGCTCTAATTACTGTGTTAAGGTATATTAAGAATGTGGACCTTAGTAGTTAGAGAAATGAGGGAATGTGGTGAAGGAGATTTGAGTAGGGACTAGCAAGAATATGATGATTAAGTAGAAAGTATGCAAAGATAAGCTTTTCTTGAGATTTCAGTAATGACCGCGAACTAGAAAAATGGAGATTAGAGTATTACTGTGGATGTCAGATTTCTATTAGCTTCTTGAGACATTAATATTTAGGATAGACGTGAGTGGAAAATGATCTTCAAATAAATTATAAGATATTTAAAGCCTGTACATTTGTATTGGGAAATGGTCTCGTCTAGTAATGAAAGAACAGAGTAGAGTTTGAATGATTTAACTTTGTTCTCAACAAGTTTTTAATGCACTTAACTGTATTCTGTTTAGACTTTTAAAAGACATGTATGATACAAACATCAGCAAAAGATTTTTATTAGGGTTTGGTTAAACCTAATCTTATTTCTTCCAGTAGTTTTGTTTAGTTCACAACGGCATATTGTTAATTGAGTTACTTAAAGTGGAATAAGCAATACAATGTTTGAGTTTTCTTTCTTGCTCAAGGAGATGAATTATTTAAGAAAAAATGAACAAGTACTTACTCTAATATTAGCTTTAAGGGAGTTTGTCGTTCTGGTTTTGGTGACAGTTCCAGGAAGTCTTGAGCAGGGTGGTCTGTAGGCTTATTAGATGCGTAGCTCTGTGGAATGAGCCTATGTGGTTTTTGTTGGTGAGCCAATAGATCAGGTCTTGTACTGTCTTGTAGATGCATTGTGAAAACACTTGTGGATGTGTTTTAAACTGTGTCAATTGTTTTTAATGTAGTTTTGCAGGATTTTAGACTAGCCAATACATGAGAGTCTTTACTTTTAACAGCTTTGTGAAATTATCCAGTCAAGTGGTACTTATGAAGGGATATTTATGAACCTCGTTGATTAGGTATCTAATGGTAAGATTTGATAAGATTTAGATGAAGAGACAGTCATAATCATCATGAGCTTGGCTTTGTGTTGTCTGGAAGTGAGGAATATATGATAAGATATAAAAGAAGTAACAGGGTGATACAGAATATTGAGTAACACAGCAGCGTGCATGTACAGATATCTGAAATATAACCCTGTATTCAAGATGCAGTACTAAAATTATGCTCTGAATTATCCAAGAATGTATTGACTTGTCTGAAGTAAAATACATGTTTGCTGTTAGCAAATGGTCAGCACACTTTAAAAAATGGGCATTGGAAATGGCCCCCATCCTGTTATTTTCTGCATAAAGGCTGCAGCTATAAGAAGGAGATGGCTAAATTTAATTAATTCCAAGGTCTGTCCTCCTTTATCGGGAATTACTCTTATTTTCAATGGCAATGCACTTCAAAATACAGACAACTAAAGACTTTCAGTCTACTTCCTGTCACAAGAATTAAATTTACTGCCAAATTCTAAAAGAATTGAAGGTTGGAAAAACTCAGGCATGTTAACAAGGCATTTCTGAAATCCTCGCAAGATAAGGGAATAGCAAAAGCTGGTCGAGGAGAAGTATAGTACATGATCAAAATTAGAATTCCATTTGAAAAAATATTGAGTATCTTAACTAAGTCAGCTCAGTCAGAAACACACAGAAGCCCAACAGTAGCAGATGGAAAGGAGATAGGCAAGTCTGCAGGGCACTAGAGAGAGAGATAGGAATAGCATTTTTCACAATGATGTAAATCTGTGGTAACTCCTAGGTGAACAAAATACATGCAACTTTTGTAGGCTTGCTATGGAGTGAGAAATTTTAAATTTGGTGTAGAGTAAGCTTAGAAGAGTTTGATAGCAGCTTCTGAAAGCTTGCATTTCAAAAAGAAGATGGACCCCCGCAAATGAGGTGAATTGGAGGGAGGACAACAAGGTACAATTAATGTAGAAATTAGTTGTGTCAGGATAACAGTGTTTTTATAACATGGTCTATATCACTGTAAGTTGTATGTTGTTTTCAGGTACCCACCAATTTGACCAGTCTTGTAGGCAGTGTAAATGTGTAATTGATGTGTCTGAACATTCTAGCATGGTTGGATACCTTAAAAATCAGATGTTTAACATGCTGGGGATAGTATAGAAGAGTGTATCATTTTGGCCAAAACCAAGAAGATTTTACGTATGAATACTAGTAGATATATATGGTGGATTTGCAAAAAACATAGAAAGAGTAATTAATCTTTGAAGTATCGTATAATTACTTGACTAGAAGGTCAATCTGTGGGGAAGGTGCTAGTTTTGAATTTGAGAAGAATGTGTTAAATGCTTTCCTTGCATTTGGCAGTGTCTTAAAATTTTAATGCTGTTTGAATTGTTACAGTAATATAACACGTTCCTGTGCATCACCTCATTGTCAGACCTACCTGCAGGAAGGTTCCACAGTAAAGTTGTTTTCTGTCCAAAGTTACTGAGCATTTGCAGTGGCTTAGGAGTACACATAGCTGGTTACAGTGTATCAGCTTATCCATGATACTTTATATTTCTGTAGATCTATGGAACACATTATATATGGAAGTCAGGGGACAACAGAGCTGTCAAAGGAAGAAGCAAGCAGTGTAATTATAGGTAAATGAAGAAAAAGTTAATGTAATTAAAGTAAGGATGAGTGCTTGAACAAAAATTTCTAACTATCAAAATAGAAACCAGCTGAATTTTGGCATGACTTAAAGTAGAAGTTGCATAAGCTTGTGTATAAGATAAGATAGAGTAAGATAGAAGGAAAGCTGGGAGAAGTCTCATGATCTCTAGCCCTTGTTAGGGACACTAACTTACCAGATAGCTGCTGGAAATACAATACATCTGAGAGGAAACAGTGTAGGAGGTTCCTGGAGTGTGTTGAGGATAACTTCCTGACACAGCTGGTGAGGAAGCCAACTAGGGAAGGAGCCCTGCTAGACCTGTTGTTTGTGAACAGAGAAGGACTTCTGGGGGATGTGACGGTTGGAGGGTGTCTTGGGCATAGCGATCATGAAATGATAAGAGTTTTTGATTCTTGGAGAAGCAAGGAGAGGCGCGTCAGCAGAACTGCCACCTTGGACTTCTGGAGGGCAGACTTTGGTCTTTTCAGGAGCCTGGTTGACAGAGTCCCTTAGGAGGCAGTCCTAAAGGGCGAAGGAGTCCAGGAAGGCTGAACGTTTTTCAAGAAGGANCTAGAAGACAGGGGCAGGGAGCAGAATGGAGCCCCCATAATCCAAGGGGAAATGGTGAGTGACCTGCTACAGAAGTTAGACACGCACAAGTCTATGGGTCCGGATAGAATCCACCCAAAGGTACCGAGGGAGCTGGCAGAAGTGCTCACCAAGCCACTTTCCATCATTTATCAGCAGTGCTGGCTAACCGAGGAGGTCCCAGTTGACTGGAGGTTAGCAAATGTGA
>VYXH01008613.1:809223-837372 GCA_013397275.1 Burhinus bistriatus | reverse complement strand
CTTGAGGGTAGGAAGGCTCTACAGAGAGATCTGGACAGGCTGGATTGATGGGCCGAGGCCAATGGTGTGACGTTCAACAAAGCCAAGTGCTGGGTCCTGCATTTGGGTCGCAACAACCCCATGCAACGCCACAGGCTTGGGGAATAGTAGCTGGAAAGCTGCCTCACAGAAAAGGATCTGGGGGTGTTGGTCAACAGCCAGCTGAATATGAGCTGGCAGTGTGCCCAAGTGGCTAAGGCAGCCAAAGGCATCCTGGCCTATATCAAGAACAGTGTGGTGAGCAGGACTAGGGACGTGATTGTCCTGCTGTACTCGGCACTGGTGAGGCCCCACCTTGAGGGTGCTGGAGCGTGTCCAAAGAAGGGTAGCAAAGCTGGTGGGGGGTATGGAGCACAAGTCTTATGATGAGCAGCTGAGGGAACTGGGGTTGTTTAGCCTGGAGAAAAGGAGGCTGAGGGGAGACCTTATTGCTCTCTACAGCTACCTGAAAGGAGGTTGTAGCGAGGTGAGTGTCAGTCTCTTCTCCCAAGTAGCAAGTGATAGGACACAAGGAAGTGGCCTCAAACTGCACTGGGGAGGTTTAGGATGGATATTAGGAAAAATTTCTTTACAGAAAGGGTTATCAAGTACTGGAACAGGTTGCCCAGGTAAGTGGAGGTATTTGAAACCTGGAGGCTTCATATACCATCCCTGAGGTATTTGAAAGATGGGTAGACGTGGTGCTTGGGGACGTGGTTTAGTGGCGGTTTTGGTAGTGTTAGGTTGATAGTTGGACTCGATGATCTTAAAGGTCCCTTTCAACCTAGACGATTCTATGAAAAATCAAAGGGGTATTAATTAGATAAAAAGCAGAGGCATTGTCAAGACGATACTGTAGTAGTCATATTTCTTTGTGACTGTCAGAAGTGCGTGACTTTGGGAAGGTTGCTTTTTAAGCAGTTTTCCTTCATAAGTAGTAAACAAAGAAGAAGGTGGGATGCAGGAAAACTTGCAGTGTTATGAGGAACTGACTGTCTCTGATTCCTACTGATTAGTTCTAGGTATTTTTTCCTGGAAGCTGACTGAGCCTTTTTCTCTTATGCTTTGCCTGAAGATACTTAATTGGGAATGCCTGACTGATTTTAGAGTTTCTACTACCTTAGTCAGAACTGTGACAAGCATTCTGGGTTTAATCCATAGGCCATCAGCATACACTGTGTTTGTAATGCAGATTTTGGAATAAACTCCAAGACCTTCCCAAGAAGACATCATTAAAAAAAACCCCAAAAACAAACAAAAAAACCCCCAAAAACTGTGCATGGAGTTTGTAAAGGCCAAAGCATTTTTTTTTTTCTTTGTACTGATCCCGTTCTTTAGCAATCCGCTTTATAAGTTTGACTAAAGATGACTTGTATAAATGGATTAGTTACTGCTTGTAAAGCCTTTTGTCAATAGTGAGTTTGATAATTCTTGAAAAACCCTGGAGGGTGAAATTCAGGGTACTGATTGACCAGTTTCTAAAGGATGAGTTCTGCCATGCATTGCTGGTGGGACAGAACAGACTGCAGAAGTGTGAATGAAGCTGATCTTCAAAAACATGCTGGACTCATTACTTGAGGGCCTTAAAGTGACAAGAAGTAGAGCAGAAGACTTGGGAACTTCCATTAAGTTGGAAGCATTTATTCAGTCCACCTGAATCACATGAAGGGGAAGAATACTTTGTATTTAAAGAATAATGTGGATCTTTCATTTTTGAGGAAAGGATTCTGTGACCAACGGCAAGACGAAATCAGTGAGTTTTCTGTCCCAGATACTTCTAACCTCTCTTTCTTGAGGGATTAATCTGCTGCATTGAACAAAAGGTCAGTGTCTCCCTGCAGGGAAGAGAAGTTTAGATAAATGGTACTGCTTAAGGATTAGGGGTGCCCTTGAATAAAGCCTCTTTAAGTATCTGAAACTTGTGTTGGTTTGTGTTTTTGTTTGGTTTTTTTTTTTTTTTTTTAAGAAGTGATGATCTTTTACAGTGGAGGAAAGAAAAAAATTTGTGTGCAAAGTTGAAATTATGGAATGTATGGGATACCGTGTAGAGATTCTACATAAAAGCAGGTGAAGAATTTTGAAGAAATACCACAGGCTTCGTTTTGCTCAGGAGATGGTCTTTTCTGGGAATGAAAATATGATAGGAGATAAGATACAGCTGGTCTGCCTGCAAGCTCAAACTGTTCCGATGAATAAATGATTCCTGATATATTATAGTCACCTGTTTTATTTGATGGTATGAACATCTTACCTATTTCATTGAATCCTTCTGTCATTCAAAGGGTAGCTTCTTAGTATCTGGAAGAGAAACTTGAGTCCAAGAACCAAAAATAGATCAATACCATATTGGACAGCTACGATGTAACATCATTCTGTAGGAATAGCGTTTCACAGGCAATTTCTTCCTGATTTCTAGGATGGGGCAAGATGTGTATAATTTCATAGGAAACCAGGGATTAAGATGAATTTGAAAACAGAATTGTATCAGCTCATTGATAGGTAAGTAAAACTGGACTAGAATATTGCTGTAGTTACTGGAGGAAATGTGTGGCAAATAAAGTCACTAGAGCTCAATAGCAGACATAAATATCTGGCTTAACATGTAGTATTCTAAAAGTTGTTAGATATGTTGCATGTGGCACTTGTTTTACAAAATAGATAATTTGCCACTCCAGGCAGGATAAGCCTCCAGCAAGGGCTTTTTGTCTGAATTGACGCCAGGAGGTGGATGGACTTGGGAAGAAGAAAGGGAAGGAAAGGATCATATTTGAAGCTTCCATTGAAGCTCTGCTTGGCAGATATTATTCTGGATCCAGGTCATCTGTTGAAGAGCATCTTTCAGCCTGATTGAAAGCTGAGGTGACAGCATTTCCTTAATTTAGACTCATTCTGTTAAGATCAGGAAATCATAATACTTTTACTGTAGTAAAATGTACACAGCAGAGGAGATTTAGCTTAAAGAAACAGTGTGCCTTTGAGTATGTCTCCTATTCTTCAGAATATCTGAACTCTGTAAACTGCACATTATAGATGACAATACACTTTCCCCACAACAAATTGAAAAGGTGTATGTATTCAACACTGAGATTTAATTATGCCATCTAGCTTTCTGTATAGAAAAGCATAGGATATGTTCTGACATCTGTGGATACTGGGAGGATATGGGTGCTCGTTCTGTGTGGACCAGTCCAAGTCCAGCATGGCTCACGCTGAATCAAAGCTAAGGTGTTGGCTGCTCTATTGGACTGCTGATGTCTCTGCGCTGTGCTTCTCAGCAGTCTTCTTTGCTTGGCTGCATTGTGTTGCTTGGCAGTCTTACTTGGTTGGCTCTGTGTGTTCAGGATATGCAGCACCAAATGGATGAATCTTCCCTGAACCCTGCACACAGGGGTGCATCACGCTGACGCGGGACTCACTTGAGATGGAGGCAGATTTGGGGTTGGTTCATGGAAAAACTGTCACAGTTGTCCACATAATGCTCTTTGTTTTCAGACTGTGGCAGATGGACCTTAGAGCTGGTTTGACAGGTAAGTAGCTCAGGTCTGTCAGGAGACATTAGACTGCTTTAGTGATGGCTGTAGAAGCAGCACTGTGCAAATGTAGTTGTGCTCTGTATAAATTAAATAAATTCAGCCAGACCCCAAGATGCCTCAGCATTAAGCCAGTTTGGTTGTCTGCATGTTTGATGCACAACACAGGTAGCTGAGAGTTCACTGTACTTCTGCTGCATATGTTGATTGTTAGTATTGTGCATAGATTTGTTTGTTTCTTTATTTCTGTTTTCAAAATGGACCTGCTTTGTTGTAATGAGACCAAGTTATTCACCTTATCAAATTGGTCAAAACTCTTTTTACATAGATTGTTGGTGAATACCAGGTGAGGGAAACTAAGGAAGCATGCAGTGCTGTGAGATGTTCAAATTGACTTATGAGCAGGAAGGTATTGTGTTGAGCTCTGGGAGAGGGAAATGACTCGGGGCAAAAGTTCCAGATATCATTTGGTCTAGGGCACTGCACATATTCTTGAATGAGTATTTTTCATCTCTAGGCATGTAAATTGCTATGCTATAAAGCTTTTTTTTTTTTTTAAGAATGGCAACAACAGTATTAAATATTTGCTCCCTTTGAGAGCATCAGTGTTGAATGAGTTTCTGCACACAAAACCTAAATAGACAAGTCTCTGCAGCCTCTGTAAATATACCCTCTAAACCAGCAGCTAGATCAAATCCTGTAAGATAAAATGTAGTCATATCCTGCAACAACAAGAATAGAGTTAAAATGATGACATTAATGGGAATTGTAGAGAAGACAAAAAAATATGTCCTTGAATGTTTATGTTACTATCTGTTGACTTTTTAAAAAACAAAAATGTTAGTTTTCCTTATTTTTTTAAAGGAGATGAAGAAGTGTGTGAGTATTTGTATGCAGGACCTTGGAAGCAACATTGGAATTGGATAGTTAATAAAGCCATAAAGGATGAGGTTGGAATACAAATGTAGGTAGAAGTATGGCTGATGTTAACTTAGAAGAAAAATAACACTGGCTGCAAAGGAAAACTAAGTGATGGAGAAGAAGAGGCATAATATTCAGAACTGTGTTGTTTAGGGATCTCTTGGAAGCTCAGTAAATCTGTTTGTTGGTACGGCTGCAATGCTTAGGGCCTAAACCATAAAATTCACCTCTGTTGGAAAGAATTGATAGCTGTTATCTTTTGTAACAGTGTATGCCTCTCTTGATTAGTGTTCCACATAAAATGACTGAAGTGAAATTATTAGATAAAAATGCAAAAAGCCCCTCAAAAAGGGGCTGACTAAGCAATATGTATTGTATTTATGAACATTTCTGCCTGTAGTTCTGGATTGTTCAGTTGTAAAGTGACTCTCAATGGTAGAGGCAAAAATGCTTGTAATGATAATGCAGAAATTTATAGAGTTTCTTTCTAAACACCAGTTAGCTCAGCTGCTCTTGTATATGCTCAAAAAGCAAATTACCATAAATATATTGATGAAATAAACAGTGGCGTTAACATTGTCTGTATCTACTTAATCTGTAACAGCCTATTAAAAGGAATCTTTAACTAACTGGTTTTGAAAACCAGTAATTTAAAATGTTTTTTGGCAAATCATCAAAATCAATTTCCTGTTACAGGAATAGTTTATCTTACATTTATCTCCTCTGCGAGAAAGCCTTCTCTGTAAGAATTCCTTCATGCTTGAATGACATGATTCAGCTGCTACTAAATCGTGGACAGTTCTATTGGGTTAAAGCTTCATGAGTGGTAAAGTTATCTCCTGAAACCTGCGTGGCTTGCAAAGTGCTTGATTGCAGTTCAGGAGCCCCTTTTGAGTACCTGGGAAAACAATAATTGAATGCTTGAAAGACACTCAGTGTTGAGAGATGTGAATTTTTTTTTTCTCATTTTTTTTTTTTAAATGAAAACATTGAATGCCTCAGGTAAGAAATCTGGAAGTGACAAAGCAGATAATAAATTCTGGAACATAGATATAACTGATAGACAGCTATAGAAATAATTGACAACAAAAAGATGGACATTTAATTGGGAAGAATGAAATAACTGAGTGGAATTCCTTGTCATAGGAAAACCACATAGAACCTCTTGATTCATTTTTAGTGCATCTTCTCAAACGTGATTTCTGTGTTTTTGTTGTCTTAGCTGACTTCTGTTCCTTGTGGCAAAGATCTTTTTTGTCAGTCTCATTTGTTTTATGGTACTAGAAAAAGAAGTTCTAAACCTAGGACTTAGTTCTAAGCTTAATTTCCCAGCTGTACTCTAATAGAAATTATCTAGTTTGCCCTCAGGAACTGAAATTGTTGCAAATTGAGAACTCCTGCAATAGTTGGCTAAGAATTTTTTTTCCTCTACCCCTTTTTAACAAATTTCCATGATCATCCTGTTGTCCACAGCCCTGGGCAATAATTAATTCTGTGTCGAGCAGTTCACTACTGTCTTACTTCATAAGTAACATGTCAGATTATTCTCTCAGGTCACTATGTAGTAATGACGGGATTGTCACTTGGCCGTCACTAGGAATATTAACTCCCTGTATCCCTATCTCCTGGAACAAGCTTCAATTCAAGACAGATGATCAGTTCTGTTTATATATCATGGGTGTTTTCCACCTGAAATGATAAGCTTGTGCATCAATTATATCTTGGTGGTTCTTGCTTTGTTATGAACTACTATGGCAAGTGGTTGAAACAGTTCTGAGGCAAGTTTTCTTAAAAATGTCCTATATACACTATTAATGTAAACAATTGTAGTCCATTGAATCATTACAGTGTTTTTGGACTCTACTGTGTGTTTTCCAAGGTCCTAGTTGCAATGCTGTCCTGAAAAGCACGTAGTCATATATTTGCCAGTTGATACAAGCTGGGTATTTTTTACTGTGATCCATTGCCGATCTTTGTCTCTTCATGAGTTAGCGTGGGCTTAGTTTATGTGTGCGGGTATGTGGTAGTCTAGTTTTTACCCCAAAGTGCTATTGTGTTGACATTTTTAATAGTCTTTATTTTTACTTTAATTCATTAAGAACTTGCTGTGAAGACTCATGAAATCTCCGCTGTTTTATATTAACTGCCTTTCCCACACTTCATCGATTCTTGTAACTTGGCTTTCACTCTCTAACATGAACTATTGCAATTATTACTGAAAATATAACTTGCTAATGGAAGCTGCCTTGATTTTCTGCTTTTGTTATTTTCCTTGTCACTTCACCTAAGCAAGAAGTGCCAGTAGCATGATTCTGTGGGTTGGGATAAATAAATACGCATAAGAGCTGATAGCTTCTGTTGCTTTAATAACTGCTCTGTGTTTTCAGAGTATCACAGTGCATGTAATTTGTGCTTTTTCTATTAAAAAAAAAAACCCAACAACACAACCCAACTAACGAAACCCAAGACCTTGGCAGGGTAAACGTTCTTTTGGAGAAGAAATTTGCATCCTCAAAGTCTTAATAGAATCACAGAACCTTCCTTTTTACATGTCATGACTTGAAACTTCTTAATTCCAAAATCTCAAAATAAAGAAATACCCATGCATTGGAAAGAGTAGAATGTTTAACTTCACATTAGAATCCTTGTATTCCAATACAAAATAAAATAAAAATGAAGCAAGTTCAAAATAATATTTCAGAAAATGTAAAAATAATAAACTGTTGAAATTCTTTTGCCTGCTCTTCCTTTTCTCACCCTAGTTTTTAGTTTGGATCAAAACTTGGAAATGAAACCTGCACTGTGTATACTGATGGAATGTGGTTGGAAGTTTCTGTTGCCAGCTGTATATATGTTCTGACAGCTATATCCTACTATTATTAGTGCCATATATTTTTTTCCAGTGAACAACTTGGTAGATACTCAACAGGATTTGTCATTGCTTTCAATGAATTTGTTTGAGCTGAAAACACTTAAGTTTTACTCTATAAGGCCAACAGTGGCTTTAGGTCTGCTACCTAAAAGGTCAGCTTTTTCCTTTTTGTGATATGGATTATATACTTCAGTATTTCAGTACCCTCGAAACAGACCTCTTCATCATTTGAGGGGGCTGGGATTAGGTGGTGTCATGCCCCACTCAGACCCGCTCAGAAGAGGGGAGTGGGGGGCTGTGACTCAGATTTGCAAATCCCCAATGGTGTGGACTAAGGTGAGACAACTCTCAAGGTCCGTATACAAACATTTATTAGATTCCCACAGTGATTAATGTATGTCTTAACAAGGTCCACAATAATTGGTTAGGTATACAACAAATTATGGCAAGCGGTAAGGTATNCGCTCCTCTGTGTAAAATCTCCCCAGGGGAAAAAGTAGCTCCAAAAAGAGAGTGCGTGAGTCAGTCAGTCAGTCTTCCCCCAGGGGCACTTATTCTCTGATTTTGTGTTCACCGTGTCAGTACGACGGGCCCCACTATTACGGTGACAGTTCCGTCTCAGGTTTCCCACCTCCCCAGGTGACGTGTAGCATGATTTGGGTGGAGGGATGAGTACTATAGTCATATATGTTTAGCATGATCTCGATAATCTTCATTAGCATATGCAGGGGTGTCAACTTTAATATGCATTTCATGGATAATGAGACAAAGGTCATCATTGGGCATAGTAGCCCTCCAAAGAAACAAAGAATTACACAGATTCTTGTTATCTTGTCCTTGCTGAGGAAGAGGACAGCCGTCCTGTCTCCCTCCTCCAGATCCAGGCGAGTTTCTCTTCCGCCCGAGTAAGCAGGCGTTAGCCTTATCAGGTCTTTGAGCATTAGGTCTACATTATTTGCCCCAGACTATAGCTAGGTTTCAAGGTACTTGCAAGTGTTTGAGACGTTCCTCAGTGAAGCTTGGGTGGCCTCCTCCTCCTCCCTTTTGTCTCTCACCATTTGTTTTGGGGATCTTACAAGTCAACTCTTACAGGTGGTAAAGCATTCCCTCTGGAAGCTTCATCTTTTGGAGTTCATTACGTGTAAGCCTCTGACTGGATATGACAACTGGGAGAAGATGGGACATTGCAAAGTTTTATCTCTAAATCTTAAAAAAAAAAACCAAAAAAAAAGCAACAAAAAAAACCAAAAAACAAAAACCAAACAAACCCACAAAAAAAACCAACACAAAAACCCAAACCTCATGTGTTGATAATGCCAGTGAAACAATGAAACAAAAGGCTGTAATGGGTTTTAATTTGATATGCTATTTTAATGAGTTTTAATTTGATATGCTATTTTAATGAAGTATTAGCAAGTTTTAGCAGTATTTCTTTTTATAGTGATTGTTAATGTTAATAACTGTAAGTGTAGAGAGTTTGAGACTTGTTGTGAAGTCTAAGCATTATGCATGTCTATATATATGTGCACACAGGAAACCTCGACCTGTCTCTCAGCTGGTTGCACAACAGGTTCCTCAGCAATTCGTGCCCCCTACACAATCAAAGAAAGAGAAAAAAGACAAAGTAGAAAAGGAAAAAAGTGAAAAGGAAACAACAAGCAAAAAGAACAGTCATAAGAAAACCAGGTAAAAATTTTAGTAACTTTTGCGGTAATGGTGAAACAATTTAAAAAAGAAAATAAGAAAATGTTCTGCGATTTTACTGCTTTGCAAGTGCTGTGGCAAACTATTTTGACAATAAGGCTAAGTATTTGTGTGTGAAGTTTTATTGGTTTAGGATGCCTATTAAAGGTGAAGAAAACCTGCAGTTTGTAATTTTGACCAGAAGATGGAGATCAGCTGAGTATAGAGACAAAGACGGGTTTTTTGTTAAGGGTTACAGGTGTATTTCTCACACCATACAAAACTGTAGATAGGCAAACGGATAACACTAATCTCTGAAAAAAAAAGGGGACAGGAGTGATTAGTTTTCATGCAAAATAATAAGAGAGAGAGAACCAGTACCAGGCTGCAGAAAAGTAGAAAAGTAACGTGGTTATTGCTATCCTTGCAGAACTGGAATAAACTTTGAAGGGCTGGACTAGGATATAAATTAATGTGACAGGATAAGGCATGTGTGTTACCTGGCAATAAACATCTCTATGCTACATCTGGGATGCTGAAGGGAACCTTGGACTCTTAGAACTGAGAACATGAAATATTACAGTACAGACAACCAGTTGTAAAAGCCTTGATCTTTCTGTAAGACCAGGTGGAAGGAAGGTGCAAACTGCAAAACAAAAGCAGCAAGTTTAACCCCTAAATCATCACAGTCTAAGCATAAAGCTATTGTAGCAAGAATCCTGTGCTAGAAAGCTCAGAAGTATACAAGACATGTAGTCTAATCAAATGTGGGTGGAACTGTTTGGTTTTTTTTCTTCTTCTTCTTCTCTTGTGCGTACAGTAAGATCATTGGGATCAGAACCAGGGGAAGATTGAGAGTCAAGACAGAACAGTTGTTAAGAAAGCCATGGTTAGGATTAAGGACACTGAAATGTTCCTTCTTTCTCTTTCTTACTTTTTTTTTTTTTTAATGCTCAAATTTCCTAGCTTACCTCATGCAGCTGAAGTACTTCAGTTATGAAGTATTTGAAGTTAACATAGTCAGTTTTAATTAAGCTAATTAAATATTTATAAATTGAAATATCGGTGGTTGAATTGTGATAGTACATTAAAATTGCAAAAGTGAGGTAGGGAAAAAGGGAGAACATTTAAAAAATAACTAAAATAAAAATCTTGGACTGAAATACCAGTATTGAGATTTGCATTAAGAATTGCTATTTGAAATAACTAGCTCCTTTTTTTTTAAAATGCTTCAAACAGTTCAATTTTTCACAGAATTTAATAACTAGGTAGGATAGGAAGTTAAGAATGCTTGATTAATTTAAGCAGATTTCTTCAGGGTCCTTTGCCTGAAAACTTATATATTATTGCTGGAAATGACCATAAAAATCTGCGTGCACACTCAATATGATTAATAACCTCCAGGCACGGCACTTACACAGGTTGATAATACTGAATTTTTCTTTCTATTGCCATGTTACAGAGCAGCAGATTTTCAGTTTTCTCTTAAATTCTTCAGTCACGCTACTTCAGCCTCATGGGAACAAGATGTCAAAGCCTATCTCTATTCTAGCAGAGGAAAGGCATGAGGTGTTTCAGCTGAAGTGACTGGGAAGCAATTCTACTTCAAACAAAGTCAGATGATAGGGTAAAGGTTAGGGCTTTGCTGTTAGCACACCTGCTAACATGTGATGTCATATTAATTTATTTTGTTGCAGCTTGAGCTAATGAAAGCTGTGGAGCCAGTTGCGTCATTTAAATTCATAAAGCTATGCTTTTCATAACTGATTGTATAAACTCAGCTGTCTGGTGACAGTTTTTCATGGTAGTCAAAGGAAAGTAAATTGAAAGTACTTTATGCTTGTCACTAGCAAAAATGTGATGGCAGAATATATGTCAAAGTATCCTTCGCTGGTCTGTATGTTGTGAAAATCAAACAATTGAAAGATTAGATGAAGAAACTTACCCTATCAACACTGTGTATAGTACTCAGCTCTGTGCGTAATTTAAGTCACAGCATATGCCAGGAATACCAGAGTTACACTGTGAACACAAGGTCCAGTTCAAATAGTATACTAGTAATCCTAGTGAGGTTTGGAAATGAAGTAATGGCTGCTGCAAGTTAACACTATCTGTGCTGTTGAATTCAAAAGACAGACACAAACATCTTCATTAATGAATATCATTCTCTACTTAGAATTGTTGCTTACGGCTGCTGCAGAGATGGATGCTTCTCTGGATCAAATTCAGAACTTTCTATAGCCACAATAAAGAAAAACTTAATTTTTAAAAGTAAAAACCTTCACACGTGCAAGACATCCATATTGCTGCACAGTTACAGTATTCATAAGGTCAACTTTTAAATAACCTTAGGAGAAGGTAATGAGTTATGTTCTGCTATTTTAATGTAAAACATACTAGGAAACACTCTACCATAAATACTTGTGGTATATTGTTTCCCTGTGTATTACATGTTGCACATAGGTCTTATGTACACATGTATGTCCTCCAGAGCTCCTGAAAAGTAGGAGGAAGACAAGATAGTATGATGGTGTGTGTGCTTTTAATATGATTATTTGCTTTATTTAGGCCAAGGTTGAAAAACGTGGATCGAAGTAGCGCTCAGCATTTGGAAGTTACCGTTGGAGATCTAACAGTCATAATTACAGACTTTAAGGAGAAAACTAAGTCACCGCCTGCTTCCAGTGCTGCTTCTGCAGATCAACACAGTCAGAGTGGTTCTAGCTCTGACAACACAGAGAGGGGAATGTCCAGGTCATCTTCACCCAGAGGAGAAGCGTCATCACTGAATGGGGAATCTCATTAAAGTTTATTTCCTCCAGTTTCTTTAGTCTCTTCTCTTCAAAACATGCAAATACATAACTTCTGTCACCTGTTACCACATTTTCATGACAGATTATCCATGTACAATTGGTATGTTGACTGGAACATAATGTATGCAGTTTAAAAAAAAAAAAGTGCAGTGGTAGAAACAATAATTTAAATGCAATCTACAAATGCTTACAAAACATTTTCAGACCAACTTTTTAATCTTCATGTGTAAAGGTGCCATGAAAATGTGGTTTGAATGTTCATTATGCAGTGTTATTGGTAAGTCCATTTTCACTTTTAGTTTAGTGAATTCTAACACAACTCTTGGAGTCTCTGCTATTGGCATGTACTGAATTTAAATTTTTATAACATAGTTCAAGCTGCCTAAATATGTATTATTTGAGAATTGTGAAACATAGTTATATGTATGCAAGTCAGAGATCAACTTAATCAACTATTGCTGCAACGGAATTTTCATAATAATTATCTTCTTAAAAACACCTGCTGGTACTTGGTGTGGTTAAATAGGAAAAATGTTATTAAATAAAACATTTGTATGAATTTTTGCCAATGTTTGACACATTTTACTAGATTACTGTTACTGAATTATGTTTTACCAATATTTTTTCACACTTAAAACACTTATTGTAATGTTTACAAGCAAAATAGAAAACACATTCTAAGCATTGATTGGTTAACCTTACAATTCAGGTAAAGTACTACATTGTCACTGTACACTGGTATTTTGTGTTGTGTAACAAATATGGAACCTCAGATGACTATGCATTTGGCAAAAACTAACATTTGGAAATAGGAAAATTTGGAAAAGCTTTAAAAATAACAGAAGTGCAGTTCTCATTTCTGCTTAGTGCTGTTTCCTTGCCCCAAATTTATCTAGTGTCGTATAGTCACTTATCATTTCATTACAGGAACATCAGATGTTGCACAAGAATAAGGAAATAACAATGCTATCAATTTTTTGTTCCTGAACCAATTTCTTTAATTTTGATTTGGCCTATTAGAATATATTATGTCATAAATCATATGAAAAAACTCAGTACCCCACTTTATGGCATAAACTGTCAACATTTATGCACTTAGCAATATACTGATAACAGAGCAGAACTATTTACAATCCCATCTGGTATTATGTAAAATTACCAATAAAATATTTTTGTGAATACAGATTTTGCATTTTTGTTTACAACCAATAAGTGTTTTGATGCACACATACAATCCATGTATAGATTTTAAATTATAGATTCAGGTTCAGTACAAAAGTCCATTTAGCTCTTTTTAGTGAGGTAGTCCACTTACACTCCTGTGATTCTTTTCTTTTTCATTCAAAATAAATATATTTTTAAGCCCATGTAAAAGTTGAATGGACCTCCTTGGTAGTGAATCCAGCCCCAAATTATTACCAACATATGATACGTCTAACAGCTAAAGCAATGGATTTTTGTAGCCCCTGACAATTGTGATGTTTGGTGGTTTCTTGTAGTAATGTATTTTTCTGTTTTCAATGCAGTACTTCTACAGGCACAATGGTACTGTTCTATTTTGTAAGATGCTAGTTGTGAAATACAGTTAGTTGCATAAAATGAAAGTCTGATGTGATACCTGAGAACATACATACCTCATTCCTTGGTGTTGCTGTTTAAACTTTTTAGACATCAAATGTTAATTATAGGCTATTTCAGATGGATAACTACTGACCTGTTTATTATGTATTCTGCTTTATCTTACTAAATAGGATGTCTGTTCATTGCCGTTACCTGGCCAAATCTTAGTATCTGTAAAACAATGCATTTTAAGGTTCTTAAATGTTTTTGGGGCTGGGCTGGTGTTCAGAATAACATACACTAGTTTTTAAAAGAAAAATACATGCTTCTCAACTTTATTTTTTTATATTTTATTTTTAGGTGGAACTATTTGCAGAATATACTGACGTAATGGATTACAAGAGAGCTGAAACTGTTTAAAGTAAGCAGTTTAATGATAGCAAATCTCATCGCAAGATGTTTTATGAAATGTGTTTCTAATTTAAAATGTAATGAATGCTAACACATTTCAGAATTCCTTGCAAACAAATAATAATCTATTACTAGTAGTCCACTAAATGGGAAACGTATTTTCATTTAACTTTATGTGAATAAAACACCCAGCACTGCCAACAAGAGGTCTCTCTGTATCTTCGGAAATAAGTAGCCATTTGGTTTGAAAGGAAGGGAGGATGGAGTGGATTTTGCTATGATTCAACTGTTTCTAGAGAATAATCTCAAAAATGTCGTACAAGCATGGTTACAATCAAAAAGAATGCAGAAAAGTATCACTGTGCTTTACGGAATAAAACCTAGAAAAGCAATTTCTAACCACAGATACAACACAAGTCAGCTAGGATCTAAAAACTGAGCTGTGGTGGTTTTAACTGAACTATTACGTTGCCAGTGTTTACATTGCAATGATGCCTGTTTTGGCATTAAACAAAGTTAAGGATTTTTGTCTGTTTGTGATTAAAGGGATGTAACAATACTGACAGCAGAGTAGACAAATTCTAAGTAGAATGTGGCATTTGACTCTGTTCATAATGTTATAATTTAAATGAACTTCACTTTCATAATTTCTAAATAATTTTGACTTGTAGTAATCCTAAGTCCTTTTTCTAACTGTAAATATATTTAAAAACATCTTTAGTCCATTTATAAAAAGTGAAAATTTAATGTTGTAATGTGTTTTGATTAGCTATTTTTCTCTGTGACTGCTCTCAGCATAAGAACTGTTACTTGTTAAATTCTATATATGCACCAGTCTTCAACAGCCATACATCCTGGGTTGTTCATGAAATGGTGACCCAACAAAGACAAGTGTAATAGTGTTCCATATGAATGAGTTCCTTTATGTGCTGATTGATTGTCTGGTTTCAGAAAGAAGGGCGGAGAAATGGGGAAAAATGAAGTATAATTAGTTCATTGATAAAGTGTACAATAATTCAGTCTCTTATCTTCCTAAATTTGCCACTAATTATAGGTGGTATAAGGAAAAGAACAAATATACAGTTGTAGACTCTGATCTTTTTTTTTTTTTCTCCCCTGAAATTCAATATGTATATTGGAGATAAACAAAAGTTGTTCTACTTAGTAGCAGGTTATATTATGCCATATAAAATATTGATTCTAATGAAAGTGTTAGTAAAAAAAAAAATTACATTTAAAAACTTAAAAATTCTTGATATTAAAAGTCTTGAAATGAAGACTGACTGAAGTTTTAACTTATTACATGTTTCTCTAGATATTTGATGTTTGTGGCATAGATTGAAAAATCTCAAAAATTTTTTAGATTTTATAATTTGTGCCCTTTACTTTTTTTTAATATTATGGATATTAGGTAGCCAGGTAAGATAGAATACTTTTTATAAATTTTTTTTCACCAGTTCACTATAGCGTTCAGGCAGGTCTTCTAAACTTGACACAAATGTATGGCTCTGCATCTAAGATTCTTTAATTTTTCTCTGTCTGGGCTCAAAAGCCCTGATAGTTTCCCACATTATGCTAATTGATTATACTTTGTTATACAGGATGGATTTGACATGAAACTGTCTATTGTGTACTACTTATATACATCCAGGGTTCTTTAACTGTATCTGCTTGGTTTTTTTCTGTCACAATGCCTTTATTTCACTCTGTTCCCTACTAGGGAGTCTGGGTATTCTTCCTTTCAAGTATCAGAAACTATATGGAAATAGAAATGCAATTTAATTTAATTTCTCCAAAGGCAGCAGCAAGTGCTATACTTGTAGTAAATTTTGCCTGTGCTTACTCAGGAATAAGATAGATAAGAGGAAAAAGTTAATGCTGGTTTTGGCTATGATAATTTGCAAAAGTGTACTTCTGTCAATGTTAATATTTGGGTGTGCTGGAAACACCGGTCCAGCTTTCGAAGGTTTTTCTTACCTGAAATTATCCCCCAACTTATGTCAAAGCAGTCTCAATTTGAAAGAGTGTAACTTCACAAATTAGCAATAGCTGTACAGTAAAATCAGTCAAACTGAGGAAGTTCAGTTGGTTTTCTTTTGTGCTGTCAAAGTTTTAACAAGAGGAGAAACTTTCTCCTCTTGTTAAGAGACTTCAGAGATTTGTCTAAGACAACATCAGATACTGAGCTTCGTTTGACATCTAAAAAGGAACCCATGTTTTAATAAGGATTAACAGGATTTAACTGCTACACTAAAATTGGAAAAGTACTTCACAAATTAATTACAAATGAATACTTTACAGAAATGATTGTAACTTACTGTCTAGATGGGTATGAATGGAGTAAACGGTGCAACAGCAATGGATAGCTGCATGCTTGCTACTAAATGGTATTATCCAACAGCAAGTGATGTTAAAGTAACTTTCCTAAGACATTGCACAAGAAGACTGTGATATGTCTATGAACAAGGCCTACGAGTCCAGGTATCCCTGCCCCCGCCTAAACCTATACCATTGGATTCAAACAGCAAAAGAAAATGCAGCAAACAAATAAATTCATTTCAGATCCTAGAGTCTTAGTAATGCAGGAGCTGTTTACAGCTTGTGTTTAACTGTATCGGTGAACATTAATGAAAAATGAACCACCACTGTGTAGTACTTAGTCCTTCAGGAGATGTTTTCGATCCTAATCTTGCCCCTTTTATTATGGGAAACAGATAAAAGTCGTCTGAAAGTACTTGCTCTGTCCACTGACACAGGGGATTTTAAGAGGAAACACTTCAATGTGCACAGGAAGTTTTAGCTGTACTTTTAAGGAGTTAAACATGGAAGATGAAGGGCAAAAGCATATTCCATAGTTCACATGAGTATTACTAAGAATGATCACAAGAGATTGCTGTACCATGTGGGGTTTGTAAAAGACAAGATGGTAACACTACCTAGTCACTCCTTGTCCCATATGTTTAAAAAAGAAAATTACCACCAGAAAAAATATTGTTCTGGTAACAATAATTTAAAGAATAGTTCCAAAATATTAATTATTTTTGTAAAGTGTGGCATGTCTTGACAGAGGTAGGAATATCTGAGCAAGAAGCCCTTCAGGACTACATTTTCAGGATATAGGCCACCTGGAAAAGTGTAATCTTTAATTACACGGTTATCTGTGTATGAATATTGATCTTAGTCAAAGTGCAAGATGAACAAGCATCCTTAAACTTTAAGATTTTAAGAAATGTGGCTTTAGACCAATGGAGCTCTAGCTTACAACAGAGTTGCTGAGATGACAATTGAGGAAAAAAACCTATTAATCTATTTTTTGATAACTTGCTAACCATATGGTCATAATTTTCCTCTTCTGTATAAAGAAGCAAAAGTATGCAGAAGATGGAAATATGCATAACCAGGGTTAATGAAATTTACTCCCTTCCCAAGCTTATTAGATTCTACAAACTACAAATTCTGTTTGGTTCAAAGGCAGTTGCAGTAGTTTGTCACTAGAAGAGGATGGAGTTGTTCAGTCACTTAGCATCTGTTAGTTAAGACGAGTGGTCAGGCTGATTCTACTTTCTGAATACCCACTTTGAGAATACAGAGATCTAATTTGCTATTTATATGCATGTAATATATGACTACCATCCATGAATAATCTACTTCAAGCTGATCCGTCTTTGCACAGAATAAATCAACATGCTTCAATGCCAAGGCCAGTTCCTGACTGCACAGATCTCTGAGCAACAAAATCTGCCATCTGACTGATCTTCTCTTACTGTAACAGCCTTCAGCTATGAATTAATCTCAGCAAGGGAAATCTCTTAAGATTACATGTATTTGTTGAGTATCACTACTCCTACCTCTGAAGGAAACATGTTCTAATTCCTTTTTCTCTCTTTTCTCTTATTTTTTTTTGTTTTAAATTGCATCTATATTATAAGTGGATGCAGTGAGTTTGAAATAATTTATTATTTGTAAGTGGGGAATTTGCTATTCCCAATTCTTCAAATATATCTTGGTTTCTCTAAGACCAACAATGGTTTGTGGAGCTTAGAGGTCATCTATCAATTTTGTCACCGTTATGCTTGTTTCTATATAATTGGCTTATTGAACAGATTCTTGCTGAGCAAACTTATTTACACCACTCCTGTACCATTCACGCATTCTGGCTGAGGTAGGTGGCATTCTGGGGTGCCAATTACTGATCTTCGTATCTGCATTTCTGCAAATGCTCTGATTCTATTGCTGGAAGGCTTCCAAACATGGAAAAATAAGCAAAATGCTTTCCAGCTGATGGAGGCGTAATGTTGCCAAGTAACTTGCAGTACCTGGAGGCTTTTTGAAAGGTGCAAGAAAATGCTTTCGGTGCCAGCTGGAGAAAGAGATCTGAGGAGCATGCACGGATACTGAGCACTTTCTCAGCTTTCCTACAGAAATTCTGAGTACCTTTTGTTTCTAAAGCGTCAAACACCTTCAAAAACCCTCAGTCCAACAAAAAGACAGAGGATAAGGAGGGAAAAGAACAAAAGAAAATGTATTTTCCAAATAATACCTAGAAAAGCCACTATATAATGGCTTCTTCGTGTGTTTAGCATTCCTTTCTTTACATGCTGTATTGGAAGTAGGCAGCATCCCATACTTACAGGTGCTTTATAATTCTTGATACCTCTTGGTTCAGTGACTTTTGGCCTAAAGATAGATGTAGGTTTTTGTGAATTTCATAGTAAATACCATGAGCGTTTCTCTCTTGGGTACAGGTCATTTATTGAAAGGGCAGTAGTTTTGATTAAAGAGCTAGTCAGGAACAAAATAGATTCCTCTTGTACATTCAGACACTACCCAATTTTAAAGAGTCTGATTCCTGGACTACTAGAAAAAGGATAACTTTATGTTGGCAGGGTAATAAGATCCCAGACTAGAACGGATGTGGCTTCTGAAGAGTTTTATGGCCAGTAGTTTGTATGGCTGTTTTCAGTGATTATTCCACACCTTAGCCCGTTAATCTTGCAGCGTTGGTAGAGCATCCTCACAGACAAATCAAAACTACCAACAGCACCGTCAGATGCTCTTAAAATTTACTAAGTGCCTTATACAGAGCATCACTGAGGCAATGGTTCTATTGAAAGGAAGCTGGATAAAAGATTTACTCCTCTGAATGGAGTCACAGGTTATCGGTTGTAACCAAGGTGATGTTCCTGGTTATAACACACTAGAATCTTATATTTTATTGCTGATACAAGTACCTAATAAGAAACAGTCCGGAAATTTCTGAGACTTTCAGTTTGTAAAACATACATTCTTTGGAAGAGATTTTTTTCTTCTAGTCAGCTGTCATAGCCTACTGGAATATCACAAAAATGAATAAAACTTCTGAGTATTTCTGGATGCTGTCACACTTCTCAGTTTCTCCATCAAGGACAGTATTACCTTTCTTGGGAAGGGGTACCTAAGTTGGTTTTATTCATAGGGTTTATGTTTATTCAACAGTAGTTTTTAAGGATTTTATTGTCAGAAAAAGGGCTTGTTATTTTGAAAATAAAAATCTTACTTGCCAGGTGTCTTCCCCAAAATGAGTAAGTGCCTTTTCTGTTCTGACTCTAGAAGTATTTACTTTGTCAGATTGAATCTGAATGTCCTGGATAAACCAACTAATAAGTACTGAGTGTTACCAATGGCTTTTGAAATCCTTTCACTGAAAGAACAAGAGACAGAATGTAAGCCACTTGAATTATTTTGAGACCTGATGTTATCAGAAGTTTTATAACTGCTATGAGTAGTATACTTCTAAGAACAATGTAACTTTTCAGGAACTTGATATTGATAGGAAATAAATATTTATTAAAAGAAGTATATTAAATAAATATTTATTTACCAGTTTAAGTAAGAGAAAATGTTACACCCTGGGGGCAACAGTCTTGCTGGTAGCAGTCCTGACTACTTAATGGAAAGTAAAACTGAGGCCCTGAACTCTGGCTGTGAAAGAATGCATGGTATTTAGGGAGAGATTGGGATTGTGAATCTTAGGTCCACATTCTAATAAAGTAATTCTTCCTACCTAAGTTTTTACCGATTCTCAAGCAGAAAAGAAAGCATAAGCAAATATCAGTAAGAGGCCCTCTGGTTTTATTGGTGCTGCTTCCTATCTCTAGAGGATTTTTTTTAATTTTTTTTTTAAACTTTGCTCAGGACTGGTACAGCTGAAAGTGTATTTTCCCTTCATTCTTAAGCCTGGACTTTGAATGGAGTTTCTCTGAGACACTTTTGTAGTGAAATCGTATTCCCTACAAACATTGAAGACAAAAATAAACATCTCCATGAACAAAAGATTGTGTGTGGTTGTAATTTTTTAATATATACAATTTTGTTGTAAAAATTATATGAAGGTTCTCTAAAAAAACCATAACCAGTATATTGGCCTACACTTAAAAGGTCTCTTTGTTGCAGTCAGAAAATATAGTTTGCATCATGAGATGCTACAAATTTTCTGTCTGGTAAACTATGTTCAATTCCAGTTAAACATTCCTTTAAATAAAGGTGACAATACATTGCATTTAGCCAAGTGTATAGTAACCCATTAGGACACTGCCTTAAACTGACCTCTTCCTGACCTCAATTCAAAGACATTATTAAACAATTTAATCACAGTGCAAAGATATTTTTTCCAGAATAAATGCCACACAATTAATGATAATTTAACTGTTTTAAAATTAACAACTCTATAGTTATTTCACATTATTTGATAAACATACCATTGATTTCAGATGAGCGTAAATAGCTGTGTTTGAAGCCTAGAATAGTGACACGTATTGTAATGCCTTCTCCAGGAATAAATTAATACTTCTTGCCTGTGAAGAAAGTATTTTTGGTGAAAACTGTTGTTGGTGCACTATATTCAATCTTGACTGACAGTGGTGATGGCTTAGGGTGTGTTATGATAAATGAAATGGTAAATAAAATGATTAAATTGTTCAGAACCATTCTCTGAATGTGTTATTTGTACTGGCTAGGAAGAAGTGCAAGAAATGTAAGTGGGCAAATTTGGGGATAAACAGCAGACTTGGGGAATTTGATCTCACAATGCCAAGAAGCCTCTGCTAATTTACTGGCACAGGTGATTCATTACCCCTTTTGGCTATGATGGAAGTTGAGATACTCCTGGGAGTACTGCTTCTGAAGCAAGAAACTTGCATCCGTGCAAGTTTCCATGCTTGCAAATTAAAGTAACAACCGAGGTAGGAAGCTTGAGAAGAAGGCTTAGTCTAAGGCCTCATTGTATATAAAACTACTCTTTTTGTTACTAAAGCAGGTTCTAAAAAAATGGTCCATGTGGGTTGTCTCGGGTTATCTTCAAGTTACATACGGTTCCAGTGTTCAATTCTCTCTGAATTGTTTGTCGTTTGTGTGGCTTTGCAGTGGGAGGCTAAAATCCTACACGGCATTCTTGGAAAAAGCTGGTTCCCTTGCAAAGACAGTCAGTTTCCTAGTTGTGTAGCAGGTGACTGAAGTGTTGGCCATGAGTACATAAGCTCATCCTCTCTCCAAGGAGGCAATCTGTGAGGCTGATACATGCTCGGGCACGGAATGCTTTTAGTGCTACCCTCTAAGTGTTGGGCATAGATCCCGAAGTGCAGGCAGCAAGTGGTAGCGAACTGTTGACGTAACTACCAAGCTTGGTACTAGCAGAAACACTGACTTGTACAAGACTAAATTGGCATCAGAAACCAGAATGGGGTTATTGTCACTAATTAAGGGAGTCTAATTTAGTCTACTTACTCATCTATTTTAGAAGAACAGAAGGAATTCAAGAGAGGAGAGCAAGCTGTAAAGCCCTTCCATCACCCTTCTATTCATTTCTTTCTTCTGTTGACTGTTTGGTACACAATTATGGGTCTGAAGATCAAAACAAATTTCTTAAATTCCACACAAATGTTTTGGCAGCCATGGGAGATGACAGCATTCCACTATGTGCCTGGTGCCTGGAGATAGCTTAGGACAGTGTCCAATTTTATTTTACCCTTTCTTGACCTGAAAGAAAATAAAAGTAAAAAAAAAAAAAAAAAAAAAAAAAAAAAAAAATAAAAAAAAAAAAAGAAAAATCTTTCTAAAGTTACAGATAAAGGATGAGTGAAGGAAGGCTGAGTAATGTATTAGTGCAATCATGAGCTGGTGGCTCTGGAAGGTATCTTAAATGTTTCAGGCTCTTAAGTTCTGTGCAACACAATAACCCAACTACTCACTGACTCTGCTACCACTTGGCCAGTGGCATAGTTTGAGAACACAATTCTAATGACAAATCAGATAAATCAGTGTAATGTCTGCACACCAGGGAGTGGCACAGGACTGTGCAAGGTAACCTGACTGCTCGCCATAATTACTTCTGTGAACTTCAGACATGATTTAGACTATTGACCAAGTATAAGGATACTTGGTACCTCAGCCTGTTATGTACCTTGGACATTTGTCTGTTACGTGGCTGTTCTATTCAGTTGTTAAAGTGGCAGTCAGTACAAAAGAAAGTATTGCTGTCTTACCTCTTCTTCCTGATAATTCAAGCACTACATGCTTTAAACAGCTACTAGTTTTGACTGCTCTAATCTGGTTTTTGAATTAGTAATTATGGAAATAAAGCAACCCCTAGAGAAAAGGATGTGGAAAGATGAACGTTAGGACTTGCTTTCTCTATCCTTGACGTGTCTCTACATAGGTTTTCAACGTTAAACCCTACTTGAACAGGGAGCAACAGCAGGGTACAGACAAACGAAATAAAAAGGTAAAATAGCAAGTGGGCTTGCTAGAAATTGACAAAGTAAATCAACTCTTCACCTGGTTTGACTGACTGCTTTCCAAAACCTCTCCTTACTGAATGATTGTCTGTCATCTTTTCCATTCCAGGCTATGCTGCTGTTTTGAAATAGGGCCAACTGGCTTCCTGGCTCACTGCCTCCAGTGTATCAGCTGGCTTGCATTGCTGAATGGCTCTCAGAGTCCCTGACAGCTCTCCTAAATCTCAGTTTCCTCTTGTAAGGGTAGCTGGCAGTTGTCATCTAACATTTTGGTTTTTTCATTTTAGCTGTTTGCTAGATGCAGTTTCACTCTTCTAGCCATACAGGCGTTTTGCACTCAGAAATAATAAATACATAAAATGTATAAAATTTTAAATAAAATATGAAAAAATAAACTAAAAAAAAGCAGTAGTTTTCAGTCTGTGGTCTGAGGATCTCATGAGCTAATGCATTCCTTATAGAAGTCTTCAAAAAAGTTACTAGAATGAGCATACTTATTACAAGTAGCAATTAATTCGCTGCGTAGAGTCTGCACTGTTACTGTAAAGTGGAAAAGATAGAAAATACCTTACAGGATTAATTTCAAATTAGTTGATGTCCTTCATCTTAAAAATCAAACTTTAAAGCCACAATGCAAAGTTGCTGTTGTGTATGATTACTGTTAGTAAATACTTATTCTATTACAAGAAAAAAATTATGTTGTAGAAAGTTAAAAGACCCTGATCTGGGTGTCAGAGGACTCAGAGCACTTGATGCTGTAACAAAAAACAGCAGGACAAGATAAGGACTTTCAAACTTGAGTATAGTTACATATGAACACAAAAAAAAAAAAAAAAAAAAAAAAACAAACAGGCCTGCTTGCCTTATTTCTGTATTTTTGTACATGGTACATATTTGCATAAGAAGACAAGTTTGCTTTGACTCCTTCCAGGAGTACTTTATACACAAATACCTGCGCTAGGTATGGTCCTTGGAGAATTTTAGATGAGGCAAAGAAACAAAAGCCCAATGCTGAGAATCCCCTTTGGACCAACGTTGTGGAGCTCCATATTTAGAAATCTTTACAGAAAAAAAAAAAAAAAAGATTTTGACACACAAATACAGAAAAAGAGGTAAAAAGAAAATTCTCTTTATGCTCCTAGAAAGTATTCTTTGTGCTTTTTTAATGTAGTAAAGCACTAAAAATTGTACAAGTCTACATATATAGATGCATAATTATTTATTTAGGACACTTTGTTAAGAGGAACGATAGAAATATTTTGACTCTCTACTGTTTAATAATTGTTCCCAGAGGATCCATTAAATAAATTTTTAAATAAATTGTACTATAGATGAAGAAATAATTGATTCACATTAGAAGAAACTAGGAATTTTGCAAAGTATCACACCGCTTCCCAAACTGCTTACAATGTAGCTAATTTATTTTTGTGTACTATTGTCCTCAATTATGTATATTACTGATGTCAAGAGTAATTGCAAAATATTGTAAGCTCCTGCTTATAGTCTAAATAGGTTAAACGCACACTACAATGCAAAACAATGAGAGCTAAAAGGGGAAGAAATGCGCTAAGGCAATAATATTTTGGTCATCAATAAAAATTGATTTTGAGAATTTTTATTAACATTTTTAACATTGGGGCTGATGTAGGGCAATTTGAAGAGTAGATGCAATAAGAGTAGAAGGCAGTTGTAACAAACTAAATTCTTGTCTTAAAAATGAATTGGAAGGAAAGAAAAATTATGTCTGGCAGCAACAGAAAATGGACATTGCACCAAGAAGTCTGATGATACTATATGCACAACACATGGTAGTAAAGCAGTTTCCCCTTGCTTACCCAACCTTGCAAACTATCATAGCAAAGTGCTGACACTGCGGGTTGTACGAAGGGGCATGAGAACATCAAAGAAACTGTCTTTGCCTTTGAAAGACCCTTAACTGGTCTGCATACGAGGCAGCATTGACACAAATCTGTCAGCACAAAATCTTACTGCTTTGCCAACTTAACTAATGGCTTAACTTCCTGAAAGAACAAAACCAGAAGGAATGATACAAATGCATCTGATTAGGACTGGGGTTTTTAATGAGCAGAAAGTTGGAGTGGAAATTGATTTCTCTCTTTGTTCTCTCTGTTGCATCAGATAATCCCCTTCCATAATTGTGAATAATTTTTTTTTTTTTTAAAGTTGATCTGATTTATCTATCTCTTGATCTAATGAGTTGTTAGAATTTTTGGTTTCATTTTCTGGCATACCGTAACTGCTCTTATGACCCTTGAACACACTTGCAGAAGTATAAGATGCTGATTCTTTTAAAAAAATCAGTTGTCCTAACTACTTATTTAACATCTGTAGTTCACAAAGATTACTGTTTTCTGGATTTCAGCTATTTTCTGGACATAGAGTTGAATCCTAAAGATACAAAAGTTAACATGGCTAAGTAACTAAATTCCAGTCAAGAAAAGAATTTCAAGATTTAAAATTGGCAATAATGGAGAGAACCTTGCATCTAATTGTAGCTCTTCATGTTTTAATTTTATTAAAGACTAGCAAACATTATAGCATAAAATGTTAGATATTGTTCATTAACTGTTTATGGTGAGCAATAAAGGTACATAATTACTCCTCTTTAAAGAACTTAAAAAGCTGAATTAGCTAATTGGATACTGTCCAAGTGTTTTTTCTCAGTGATACAACTTAGGTATGACATTTCAGTCGCTTTTGCTTATCTTTGTTATTCACAAGGCTGAGTTTCTAGTGAGAAGCATTTTATCTTTTATCAGACCAACTGATAGATTCAATGGACAGATTTTGCAATGTGAAAAAAGGCTTGTGTGTGTGTAAGTTTATCTGTTTTTTTTCTCCCCAGTAGCATCAGATACCTTAACAAAAGATACTAACTTTCTCTCTGACCTTGCCTCAGTTATATTTTTAGAGCACTGCAGGTACATTCTCACTCATTAATTATTCAGGCATTCTTAGACAGCACTGAATGAAGAGAATCCTGTAAATTCCTATTTGGGAAATGGTATGATTGATAATAAAAAAAAATAATTGTTTTCTCCTTATGTCATCTCTCTTCAGCACTCCTGATTTCTTCTTTTCTCATCTAAGAATATACTTTCTTCTTCTGAAGCATGAAAGCATTATTGCTGCCCAGCTGCCACATTCATTTGTGGTCCCTCTATAACACCCTTCAGACCTCATTTCCCCTGACAGGAACACTCTTCAATACAAAAGGCAAGTGTCACACCTCAGTAGGGACTAAGCGGTCTTCGCTTTTATGCTTACTGTCAGTAAATACTCCATTGTACCTCTGCACTCTGACTGTCATATTGCTACGTTACTTAGTCCCTGCCGTATGGACTTGATAGTGTTTGTCAGGGGTTGTGAAATGGGACTGAGTGAATTCATGATGCAGGTCTGCAGGCAGATATGCAATGAGAGCAATAAGCCAGGTTTTGAATGCAAACACAAATTCAGGAAAGCTGGCAGAATGGCGGTTCATCTGTTGCGGCAGAAAGCACGGAGGAACAGAAAACAGAGGGGCAGAAAGCCCAGCTAAGACTCTGAGCGGCACTTTTGGAGCTGGTTCTTTCTGTGATGCATGCCAGCACATGGATCTCACTAACGTAAATTTCTCTTACCTCATTAAGCAAATTCTTTCTAGAGAGTCCTTTTTACAAATCCTCCCTCATTTCATCTATGACTCTCCCATCATCACCCTGCCATCACTGGCCCTGAATTCTCATCATTGCTCCTCATCCTCCCTAGTTCCTTACTTCTCTTGGATCCTACTTCTTTCCTCAGTCCCAATTTCCCTGCTTGTATCTCTTAGTAGTCATCCTGGTATCTGCACTGCAAACATAGCCGAGTATGCAGTATTTCTGAGGGCCACCTTTTTTCCTCACTTCTACTTTTGTTTTCAGAAAGAGCTGATGAACAATTTTGGCAGGACCATTTTGTCATTACTTATCTTCCAGCTAGTAGAGTTGCCAGCTGGCATTCTGCTTTTCCCCTTCGTTTAAACGCAGCCAAGAGCAGCAGTAAGCTATGGCTCGGGTTTTATGGGCATTCACATATGGCATACACCCTCAGGCTCCAGAATCTACAATAGAACTATTTCTTTAAGCTCTATTGTAAATCGTATTGGCATTTTTCTTAAAATGCAGGGTCCTGAATTCATGCGATTAAGTGGGGATATCATCGCTCATTTTAAAAAAGAGAAAAGTCCATAGAGAAAAAAAAGCCCAGTCTGTAGAGAAAATGCAAGCCAAACGTACTGTAAGGATGAAAAAGCAAGCAGAATTATTTCAAATTTGTCTTTTTAAACCAATGCCAGGAGCTGAGGGAGAAGCACTGACTGGTGACTTTAAAACACTCACCTTGGCAATAGTGGGTTAGGCTGTTAGGCCTTTGCTCAGCAGACTGGGCCAGAGAGGGGGGATGTGATACCGCATTGGATTCAGCTGAAACCCAACCAACATTCCCCTTGTCTAGCAGGACGCACACCTATCATTTCTTCTCCCCAGTGTGCCGCGTCCCAGACCTACTTCTTGTTCTCCAGAAGCATGACTTGGTGAGCCAAGATAACCCTCTCTTTGCTAGAGACTACAAACGGATCGTTCAGGCCCGGTTCACTAAGCTTCTCCTGCTCCCTGGGCCAGGGCCGGAGGAGGGAAGGGAGCTGGAGTCCACAACGAGTTGCATGCTCAGATTGTGTCTCTACAAGGAGAAAGGATGCCTGTGTAACCCCAGCTGCCTAACGAACGTGAGGCAATGTCCTTGTGAAGAGGCAGTTGTGAAGCTTTTACACGAGGAAGTCGAAGACACCACAACCAAAGCCTTGAGTGTGGTGAAAAAAAGTGTCATTTTCAGGGGACTTTAGCCTTTCTTCTGCCCTTAACAAAGACAAGGCGAGATGCAAGCCTGTGCACTCAGCCTGCAGACTTCTAGTTGGTCAAGACTGGTCACTGCCTCTGCCTCGGACATTTCTTCTCTCGACTTCATCCCAGGGAGGCATTTTCTGGGGATTTGAGCAGGCTGTGAGACCAGGCTGACCCTGGTGGAGGCAAGCAGCTTCTCTGGGGCCCTCCTGTCATGGATGGAGTGATGCACTTCACTCGTAGAGAGAAGCAGCAATGCATTTATTGATATAAAAGAGGGATTTAACAAAGTTTGATAGTAAACGTGACAGTGTTTTCACAAGATTCAATGGCAAGGTACGCTTGGTTATTTACTGCATAGAAGACAGGGTCAGACAGAGCTGTCAGGGAGACCCCCCCCATTGAGTCATGAGGTTCAGAGAGAACCTCCTTGCNCTGTCTCCCCGAAACCACGTTGAGGCAGATGGAGCCATCACTATCGCTTGGGCAGGGGAACGGGAAATAAAGGCCAGGTTGGCAGCGGAGCACACCATCACACAGGGACAGGGACAGGGACAGGGACAGGGACAGGGACAGGGACAGGGCTCCCTGCCTGCCCGCCCCCGGGCTATTTGCGGCCGCGAAAGGAGATTTTTCAACTTTTTTTCACGTTTAGGGGCAATTAAAGGCTGATTTGTAGCCGCCTCG
>VYXH01008613.1:790016-808895 GCA_013397275.1 Burhinus bistriatus | reverse complement strand
GCCGGCGGCGCTCTGGCGGCCGCACCGCTTGGGCGGTGGGGCGGGGACGAGGCTGCCGCCGCGGCGCGGGGCCGGGAAAGCGCTTTGGGAGGGAGCGGGGGGGCGGCGGTGTTGCGGTGTGCTCCCTCCCGAGCGGCTGCGGCATCCCGCGGGCCGGTTACCCCGGGGAACAGAGGTTGAAAAAGCCTTAAAAACAAACAAAGGCAACTTTAAAAAAAGTGGTGTTGCAGGCCAACCGGTGGCCGAAGCCGGCCCCCGTGGGCGTCCCCGCCGCGGGAGAGGCCGTGCTGGCCGCAGGCCGTGCGCGCTGCCGGGCGGGGCGGCGTCGGGACGTGAGGAAACCGGGCTGCTGCTTTGGGAGCTGGGCTGCCGCTCTACAGTCCCCGGCTAAAGTCAGAGCGCTTCCTTGTCTCAGCAAGGTAGTTGAAGCATGGAGGGTGTATTTTCTTCTTCCAAGCTAAGAAACTTTCAGGGTGTTACTCAATTCTGAAACTTGATAACTTTATGAATATCAAATCTAACTTTATTCAAGCAAAAATACTTATTATGGGATACTTTATTAAAGCCAGTCTTCAGACAGGGAACTGTGAGTTCAGTGCCGCAGTTGAAGTGGCGTAAGTCTGAGCAGCTCATGTTGTGCATAGCCGCATATTTCTGTTGCCTGCCTTCTGTCAGCAGAAAATTTTAATTGGTCAAGCGGTGAGTGAGGGTATGGGATGAAAAAATGCTCGTTTTGCTTTAGATTAGTTTCATGAGCCTGTTCACCTGTGTCTACCAGAATGCTAATGCCAGGAAAAGAGGAGTGACAAGAAATCTGTTACTAAAGCAGGAGGAGAAATTAGGACCAGGCCTTTCTGGGCCAGCCTATCTCTAACTGTGCCTAGATTCCACAGCAGTTTAAAGCAATGTAAGTCTGATGGTTTGGTGACTGTCCCTCCTTCCCGATGCTGCACACACTCTGGCACCCCCGCTTCCTTACACTGCTTGTACTCCTCTGATCACCCAAGTGAGTTTATCTCGCACGCTGACCTGCCTGAAAACTTCCTAGGTTTTGGCCAGCTCAGCACTCTGAATTGGCTCATCAGGTAATTAAGAAAGTGTTGGTGCAGAGGAGTTATGGAGGATGGCAGGATGACAGAAGCTCTCACTTAATCATCTTAAAATATCATGAAACAGCATTCTGAGTTGCTTGGGGTGGAGTCAGCTGAAATGTGAAACCCAGCTTTTGACTGGTGTAACTACTTCAAAGAATGTTCTTTTCTCATGCTTTTGCTTTATCATAGAATTGTTTAGGTTGGAAAAGACCTTTAAGATCATCTAGTCCAACCATTGACCCTACTCTACCAGGTCTGCCACTAAACCATGTCTCTAAGCACCACGTCTACACGACTTTCAAACACATCTAGGGATGGTGACTCAGCCACCTCCCTGGGCAGTCTGTTCCAATGTTTGATAACTCTTTCTGTGAAAAATTTTTTCCTAATGTCCAGCCTAAACCTCCCCTGGTGCAACTTGAACCCATTTCCTCTTGTCCTGTCGCTAGTTACTTGGGAGAAGAGATCAGCCCCCGTCTCACTGCAGCCTCCTTTCAGGTAGTTGTAGAGAGCAGTAAGGTCTCCCCTCAACCTTCTCTTCTCCAGACTAAACAATCCTAATTCCTTCAGGTGCTCCTCATAAGACATGTTCTCCAGACCCCTCACCAGCTTTGTTGCCCTTCTCTGGACATGCTCCAGCACCTCAATGTCCCTCCGATACTGTGGTGCCCAAAACTGAACACAGTACTCAAGCTGTGGCCTCACCAGCGCTGAGTACAGGGGCACGATCACTTCCCTACTCCTGCTCGCCACACTATTCCTGCTACAAGCCAAGATGCCATTGGCCTTCTTGGCTACCTGGGCACACTGCTGGCCCATGTTTAGCCGGCTGTCCACCAGGACCCCCAGATCCTTTTCTGCCAGGCAGCTTTCCAGCCACTCCTCCCCAAGCCTGTAGCGTTGCCTGGGGTTGTTGTGACCCAAGTGCAGGGCCCAGCACTTGGCCTTGTTAAACCTCATGCAGTTGGCTTCAGCAATTTAGTTCAGATTAATAGAGAGTATGACTTGAAAAAAATGTGAGGATGCTTGTTTCTCACTTGTAGTTCATGATTAAAAACTCATTGTGAGAAGTTGAAATCTACTTTTCTAAAGAACATAACTGGAATAAAAGGGTTAACTTTAACAGTTTTGTGTAGTATTTCGTTGGTTTAGTACATCAGTTTTAAATAGAAATGCATGGAAAAAAGTGATATATACAATATTTGTTTTACTGAAGAAAATATGCAATTTACATGAAGAAAACTTTTGTTGGGTAAAAGATGATATTCTAAATAATTTGTATTAGTAAACATTGACTTTACTTTCAGGTGCATCATGCTCCTGGTTCGCAAAAGAAGAATGAAGTTTGTTTCAAAAGCTGTAATTTTTTCTTTTTTAGTGTTTGTACTAAAGTGTAGTTATAAGGTCAAAGATACTGGTGGTGAAGAACCCCAACAAGGTGCAAGAAGCTTCTTGCTTGCTGCAGTGAGGTGAAACGAGATATAAATCTGTCCTGTGTTGCAATGTGGAAAAGCTTTACAAATGGAGAAAGTTATTCTTCCAAAGGTCTTCGGTGCTGAAAATACTTCCTGTGCATACGGTTTCATAGGAGCGTATCTCCTGGCAAAATCAGTGTCTGTTGACACCTGTGTGGGAATTGTTTACGTATAAACCACTGTCAGACTGAAGGCTCAGGATGAATGTCATCCTGTTGTAAATAGTGAAGTTTTATATGCTGTTTGTGCAAACACCATATGCAAAACTCAGGTGTGATTCAGTCCCTTAGAACAGTCACTAAAAGGCTTTTGTTTAAGGAAAAAATCTGTCCTGTGGCAGTTAAAAAATGCCCCACTGACTTTTCCTTTAGAGGTATGTTTCAATTATTCTCAAGTATTAAATCGTGTTATGTTCTCTTGTGTAATTGATACATGTGATACATGCATCTTGGTGAATGTATTGGTGTTTTTCAGTTTTTATACTTCAGCTGTTTCTTTAGTGGAGACTGAGCATGACAGCCACATGGCTTTTTTATGCCCACTTCTGACTATCTTGTGATTGTGTAATATCCTAAAGGGTTCATAACCTTATAGAGTAAATTGCGATAACCTTCTAATCCTTCTTGAAGTTTAACATTTCATATGCATTAGTAGTAACTTTCAGTAATGGGTTGCTTCAGCCGTTTTCACTGATAGCTTTAAAATACAGTTTGGCAAAGCAAATGTAGCTGCCATCTGAAGGCATTTATGCACTCAGCAGTGATTTCCTCTTCTCTTTAGCCAAGAAGGGTTTTCTTTGCCTGAATAATCTTGTTTACTGTATGACATAAGGACAGAAAGAGCTCAATCATGCTCTGTGAGATGAGTCGAGATTTCTGGTAGTTTTCAGAAGCATACAAACACGAAAACTGCAAGCTTTGAATATAGTTTAAGCATACCACACCTGGAAGAATTTTGCAATAATGATGATGCTTTTAAGTAGAAAATCTTTAATTAAAAAGGAAGTACCATATTGAAACTAGAATTACAGGTTGAGGCAAGATCCTCCAATAAATATAATAATTCAGGGCAGCCTGTTGGGTAATCACTTTGGTAAGGAGTTGTTTCTTTCAAAGGCTACAGTAGCCTGAGGAACAAGATGACTAGAAAATAAAGGCTTGTATCTTGAAACTTGATATAAATAGCTGAAAAACATTTCAAGAATTTATTAGCTAAATCCTAAGGTTGGGTTTTAGCTGTGGAGAAGGATTAACGTTGAAGGTAAATTGTCCTCCTGACTATTCATTCCAGTGAGAGAAGTAGTAATGAATGGTCAGTACTGTCATATGAAAGAGCTAAATGAACAATAGATCTGAACTTGAAAAAAAGAAAATATTGAAGTGTCTACTTCCAGAAGATACAAAGTCAGTCAAAAGCAAGTATACGTAGTCAGCCTTTTTTCCTTTGCTAGTATGATTTATGGATGAGGAAGAAGGCTGTGAAAAAATGAAAAAAAGAGTGAATAAATGCATATTTGCTATATGTATGTCATTTAATAGTACTATAATCTGCTGTCTGTGGAGTATCCTTTTAAGTCAGTCTTTCTCCACATGCTTTCAGATCAGTTAATTAGCAGATTGTGCTATGAGAAGTGAATCTTCAGTTCATTTTATCAATATTGCCATGTCAATTAGGCAGATAATGTTTATCTTTCTATTCAGGTCCAAAAAAAGTGCTATCCTAATGGCAAGTTTGAGAAGTAGAGCAGGAATCAGTTCTGTGAATTCAGTGAGGCCAATGAATTTGACCCCATTAAAATGAAACATTTTTCCATTATGCTGTAGTTTAGCATTTTCATGCAGCCAGCTGTACTGTTTTTTTATGTGTGACACTGATACTTGATTGTATCTGTCTCTTGCTCTCTAACTATCCTGGCAAAGGGAGAGTTAAGTGGATTATAGTGCATGGAAAAATGTAGGAAGCATACCCACAAGCTTAGACAGCAGAGGAGGGTGGTTGTAATAGGTAGTTCATTCTTCCCTTGCACTGTATGCAGCTGTTTCTGTCTTTGTGAGAACTTAACCAGCAATTTCACCAGAATGCTTCTCAGCTACTCTCATGCTTTACTGAATTGGTCTAGAAACTGTCTAAGCATTTCAAAATGTGAGTAAAACTTTTAAAAGGATGAAACATTGAACAATTTGAAGTTGAAACTTCATGTAGAAAAAAAATGTGCTGAATTGGTCAAGCAGTTGACTAGCAAATGTTATTTTACGTAGAAATGTTGTAAATTAATGATACATTATCAAGATTTTTTTCAGTTAAAAGGTTTTTTCCTGTGCCAGACATTTAACATTACATCTGCTGTCTCCTAGCTAATAAAACCATTGCTTCTCTGACAAAACACATCGCAACACGTTTGTGATATTGCTACAAATGTTCAGGAAAAGCTAATCAGAAGACTCAGAAATTCTCAGTGCATTTGGGAGTTGAATTGCGCATCTCTTATCTTCCCAAATTTTTACTCTTGTGATTAGGTGCAGGAAGGAACTAAAAAATGCATCCTTCCTGTTCTGCTGCATGTTGTGGGTTATGCTGTAAGAGAGACACCAGTCTGGCTCCAGTAGTTGATTAGAGTTTGGTTGTTAATGCAGTACTGACAGGAAGGCAATAGGCATGACTCAAGCTGGTTGACTGCAACCCTCACCATTTGGACATACTGCTAAATTTGCTGTGAAGTTACAGTAGTATAAAAGATGCCACATGGACTGAAAAGTATACTTGAAAGCTGTGATCTCTACTAACAGTAAGGTCCCCAGTGTGCTTAACAAAAGGACTTTTTTTTTTTTCAAACCACGGATTGTTGGGGGATTCCTTATGGTTAAAACTTGACTTGCCTGAGTGCAGGGCCTCAGTCTTCGTGACTGCAACTTATGCATTGCTGTGTATTTTGCACACAAACTTAAAATTGTCCTTTAATTCTGAAAAGAATTGTTCTTTTCAGGTCACAATATAGACACCTTTGCTAGGTCTGCAAGACTAAAACATTTACTATCCAGTTGTGTTGAAGCTAAATTACCTGGTAAAGGTAATTATTAAATGGCTGGTTGCCTAAGGAGAGATACCTTGAACTGGCAAATGGATCTTTGAGAATGCTTATCTGTCATACCAATGACTTTTAAAACTTTGTATTTCTTTTTTTATTTTTTTAAATATTTTTGACAGTGGTTGGTGTTAGGAGTTGTCCAACCTGGTAGTGACATGGAGGTGAGGCTGCTGCAGCTCCATGTCCTGGGGTTCAGCCAGTAGCAAAGCTAAGCATTTATTCCCGATGGGTACACATGCCCACCGTGCATATGTACATACACAGAGATCAACACAGTGAAAACAGCGCTTGCACAACCACAGACAACATGAGCAGCCTGATCCTGTTCCCTTCTCTGGCTGATCAGGGTGAAAGGCTTTTAGTGAAAAATACATGAGTGTATACAGTGTGAATCCCTCTAGTAACTGGCCTTAGACACTCGTCTATGCAGGACTGGCTCCCGATCCTCTGGTCTCCCCTGTTGCTGGCCTGAGCATGCAAGCCCATGAGGTTTGCTGCCCCACTTCAGTTGCTGGTACTCAGACCCTCTTAGACATGCACATACTTGCACAGATGCATACACTATGGATCCTTCCAGTTACTGGCCGCAGCCTGTGTGGCAGCTGGCCATGGGATTACCTCATGCACATGGGTCTTTTGGATAGCCCGTCCAGACCTATGGCCTCAACATTAGCCAACCCTCAAACCCCAGGGCATCTCTAGCAGCTGGCTTGGACCTTCTGGTCCCTCCAACAGCCATCCCTCAGACCCTAGTCGCCTGTGTCTAGGTTGAGAGAGGTTCCTTCAGTAGCTCGGACCCTGTGATCTCTGCAGAGTCTGGCCCAGCCTCATAGCGTCTCTGATACCTAGTTCCCAAGCCTCTTGCTCTACTTGCAGGCTAGTCTGGCTTGATACTTGCTAGTGATAATGTGCACCAGCATGCACACCCACATGCTGTGTGCACACAGGTCTCTCCAGTTCCTGGCATTCTAGGCTCATGGGCCCCTATGATCTGTGGCCACCTTTTCATTTGCTGGCACTTGGACCCCTGTGCACACATGCGCACAGAATGGAGCCCTCCTTCACCCAGAAAAATAGAAATTGAGTTTAATAATGAGACTGGTGATCTGGCACACAACATGGCCAATCGTACTGACTGGCAATCTGTTTACATGTGACTAGACCCTCTTCTCTCTGTTTTTGCATTCTTATTCCTCCCCAGTCCACCTTGATCCTATAGTGATCCCCACACCCCTGCAGGCAGTAACCCCTGTAGGCAGTCGGTAAGGTGGTCTGGAGACCCTCTCCTGTTGTCTCATCTGGTGGACTTCTGCCTGGCCCATGGGCTGACTGCTCTCCTGCATTGGGGCTGGGTCAGGGTGCTCCATGTCCGTGGATTAGATTGCTGAGTTTCCTTCACCTGACATTATTTTCTGCTTTCTATTTGTGGAGACTGGCCTTTAATCACATAACCTATAATAGATGCGAGCAAAATATCCCTCCCTAATGCTGAAGGTGACTATTCCTGTTTGACTAGTAACCTCGCTCAGGTAACAATGACTGTGCTTGTTTGATGAACAGATACAGTGCATCTCCCTAGCTTTGTAAAGCACTTGTGGCACTTACTTGTAGTCTAAGCTTGTATAAAGTTTTATTTCAAATAAAAAAAAAAAATCTTCCTGAGAGGCATTTTGAATTATCTTATTGTGAATAATAAGAAGAAAATGCTGTCTGATGATTCCAGTCTCTTAATCCTTTGTGTGCAAAAGCTTTATGGAATATGGTAGCATATGGTCAGTTGAGAGAGACTTCTGTTGGCAGGAAAAAAGTCTTGGTCTAACATTAGGTAAATTACATACATACGTATCCTAGTAACATTTTGTTTCAAACATGAAATTTATGAATCAAATCCAAGGCTGACAACCTTGTCATCACGCTAAATGGGATGTTGGAAAGGCCTAATGTGTCAGAGAAATGACTTAGGCATTAATTCAAGCTTTCTGCTTGCCTTGGTAGTCTGAATAGGATAGTAGCTCAAGGCAGCTAAGAAAAACACAGCTCTTGAGAGATGGAAGAGGAATCCCCTGTAATAATAATAATAAGATAATAATCTTCGAAACCAGAGAACTGTTTTTGAGAGATAGTCTATTAATTTATCCTAAAAGTAATGAGAGACAGTTACTTCAAAAAGGTGCACAGTGGAGATCATAAAGATTGTTCTTCAGATAAGTGCAAGGTCTTAATGTGCCTTCAAGTTTTTAAGAAACTTCAAAAGCCACAAAGATTAATGTAAGAAGGAATCTGGCAGAGAGAACTTGTGGTTTTATACCATTTAGTTCCCCAGAGGACCGCAGATATCCTAGTCACAATCTACATTATCCTTTTTTGTACCTGAATATTTATTTGTGGAAACCATTCTTAAGTCATGAGACAGAATTACTTGACTAATTCTTGCAAACACATGTATCTACAGGATATGAGGATTTCCTGCAATCTTTACCAAAGAACTGCTCCACCCCCCACAATGAGGCCTTGTGAAACAGTGTTTATCATGTCATTTTTTCTCAAGTGTTGAAAAAAGAAGAAATTAAACAGCTTGCCATTTTTGATGCCACATTAATCTGTTAGATCTGGTATTTGCAAAACATTGGCCTTTACAGATACCAGATAACCCTACCAAGATGATGAAGTTGGCTTTGCAAGTTTGAAATGAATCAGCAAGTAGAGTTCTGAGCTGTAGTCCTTAAACACCTTTTCATCATCAAGCTTTTGTGTGGGTTGCCTGCTTGCACGTCTTTCATTCACAGGTATCAACTTTCAAAGGAGGATAAACACTATTGGCATTGTGTCACCAGGGCAGGAAGAGGGTGCGTTGGAAGTCACTCAAGAGTATTCCCCTTGCTTTGCAATATTCTGCTTGCTCATTTAAGATTTTAGATCTTGATTTCCTCACCAGAACCTTTGAAAATACACTTCTATTGCTCTTCTTAAATATTTTCTGTATTACTGTTGCATAAAATGTAGTGGTAGACCAGTAGAACCTGCTTTTTTTAGTTGTTAGTGTAGCACAAGTCAATAAATCATTAGTCTCACCATGAGTATGGAGAAGGAAAACTCGCTAGATGTGGTGTTTATTTCTGTATTGCATTGACCTTTTGTTATGAAACAATGGAATTCATTGGTGCTGAAAAGCCCTGGTTTTTGTTAACAATCAGCTTTGCACCAAGTAGAGTCTTGGATGAATAGGGATTGTGTTTAAAAGGAAATGTTCTACTCATTCCCCTGCTTGAAGTAGACGAAGGTATTGCAAAGATGAAGGAGTTCTTTCCAGCAGTAAGTGTTGTCACTCTATTATCTATGGACTTACGCTAAGCCAAGAACATAGAATGACCCTCAAAAATCCCAGCCCCTCTGTTTTTCTCACTCTGAAAATATATGTAGAGGAAAGGCTAAAGGATGGGGACCATTCTTCCGTATAAAGAATCCTCCTGGTTGGCACCTAATACCTCCTCTTTTGTATTATCCAAGTTCCATTACGTACCCAGTCTTCTGCCAGGTAATTAACTATTCAAGTTATGTTTGAGCTAGAAAATAATCCATTTAACTTTGCCATAAAATCAGTAACATTTATATAGGCTATTTTTATCTTATCCTGTTAGGTGTAAGAATTTGTCTGTATCTTTCTGGAATTCCTATTGGATGCTGCCCTCTGATGTTTGTGGAGTGAACTGCTTTTGGGAAGCTGCTTTTAGGTAGGATCTATTATTAAATAGTACTTCATTATTTGATTGTAGACAAGTGTAGCTGATAAGTATTTTTTGCTATTTAGCAAGGTGAAAAAGCAAAATATTTTGATTACTTCACATGCATTTCACCTGCTTATATTATGGTTGCCTTTAGCTGGGCTTTCTCCTGTTCTGTTATGTTCTTAAAATTGTAGCCTCCAATGTTATTACAAAGAGTAAAATTTTTCAGTTACGGTGCTTCATTAGAGACTTGCTAATGTTGGTAAAAAGTCTACCTGAATATAGTCTGAAAAGTTACTGATGAATCAATTATTTTTGATAAATAAAACTTGCTGCACAGTAATGCCTATGATGTAACTTATAGTAAAAACTGGCAGGTACGCCTAGTAGTTAAGTTCGGAGGTTTTTTATTCAAGTTACATGTTTTATAGGATTTGAGGAGGATACTTCATCCAAAAGCACTGAAACAACCATTTTAGAATATGCTTTAAGATACAGTATGTTAAAGCATAGACTGTGTCCTTAAAGTTGCATCTTTAACAGTAAGTTTAAATGTTTTGATGTGGTTGTTCAGATGCTTTAGGCTGTCAGATTACAGAAGTAGCTTGAAAAGAAATGGAAGAAGCCTTAGGCTACTTGACAGATAAGTTCTCTAACCTACATAGATTTCTTCAGTATATAACTAAATTTGTAAGTTAATTTTTCTTATAAATTTTACTGATCGTCCTTTGATATGGTTATCTCTTCCTCTTAATCTGAAACTTGACTATTTCTAGGGAAGCAAAGGGAAAAAAATAAAGTATCTTCACAAGACTTAATGTATTTTTGAAAATTATGATTGTGGGCAAGACTTTGGATCTGTCCCATAGTCCTCTTCGCTTTTGTGCTGTCAGTGCTTTTTAAGCTTGTCAGTTGCCAAGGAGTTACTTGAAGAGATGTCTTAGATTGATTTTTAGACTGTTAGTGAACTGAACCTGTAATTTGGGACTGCTGCATCTTTCTCCCTGCCCTTGGTAGCCAATGTATCATCCTCTTTTGGCACAGGGATTCATCTGATTTTTCCCTTTGGCAGATTTAACTGTCTGAATAGATTCAATTAACTTTTTTTCCTTAAAGGTTAGCTTTTGGGAGTTTAGCTTTATGAAGTTTAGCATGGGGGGGGTAAACCAAATGTCAGTGCTGATGTGGTGGGAGGCATAGGGGCTTAGCCTACGCTTAGTGGAGGGACAGGGTGTGATTGTAAGCTTCATTCATCCATGGACATCTGAGCCAGTCTAATAGTTGTGTAGTACTGAGAGAGGAGAGGGTCTCACTGTCTTCTGACCCCATTGCCTGCGATAATGTCTATGAACTCTCCACGATACAATGTAATGCACTAAAATAGCAGAAAAGTTTGTTTCAGGATTTTCTGCCAGGCTTAAGGTAAGTGGGAACTTGGAACTGGAAGTGGAGAAACCACATGCAGTTCCTTTGCATATACGTTAAGCTGTAACTTGTATTAGTCTATTAAGAATGTCATATGTGGCTGTAAAGACAAGTCTGTTGAAGTACGCATTGATAATGATATTGCTGGACAAGTGCAGTTTCTTTCATGGTGAAACAATTGTAATGGTGAACCCCTAATATTTGTGAAATTTCATGTTTATACATTTTGAAACTGGAAGAAAAAAGCTACTTAAATGTGTAAAGGGGATGTGGTGTTCAGATTAATAATTTCAGACTGAGCTTGATTATTTTATCAATATACTACTATGAAATTAATCCTCATATGTTGTGCTGACTCTGGTGCTTATTGAATTCCTCAGTGAGCTGCTCTAACTTCGGAAGGGGCCCCTTTGTCTTCCCCAAATTTTATTTATTTCTTGCTCTGTTTAATAAGTTCAGTTCGTTTTGGAGAGGTGCAGTGAGTTTGTGTAAGAGAAGAGGTAGGGAAGATGGCAGAGAGGAGGAGAAAGTGCACCCTCTTTGGGTAGCAGCAAGCAATTACAGAGTCTCAGCAGCTGAACCTGCTGCCTAAGTCTCTTTTCCTTGTATGTGCTGGAGTAACAGAGAAGATAGTTGCAGTTTGGTTTCAGCTTTGGATATGAATTATAGTTTTGTTTAACTCAAAAAAAAGAAAAATTGCATTGTACTAGGGGCACGGAGAAGTTGAAGGGTTTAGACCTTTGATACCATGCTTTGAATGATGCTTAGTGGTTGTTCTCAAGTTTGTAAGTCAGATTTTTGGAGGAAGAGGAATGAACTTAATTCCATGTAAGTTTATTAACCACAGCAAGTGAAGTCTAGTGTTCTTGTTTTCCAAGATTGTATGTGTAGGGCTACTTCAATATTCTTCATGAAGATAAATCCTCTTGAAAACTTTTTCTGTAAAGAGGCAACATTGTGATTCTAAATTGGGTATCTTTTAAAATAGAAAGTAGTGAGACTTCTATCGTAGTGTGTTATTCCAAATAATTTGTTCCTGGGTTGACTAAGCCTTTGTGTTCTTGTTAAGTGCAGTTGTTGTGAGGTGCAGAATAAAGCTGGACTCTGAAGACACTGGGATAGGGAGAGGGATATAAGAAAAACCCAAGAGCTACATATCTAATTGAAATTGTAGGATAGCTAACTCCACTGCCTATAGACATGCCAACAAAATAATGGGAATTCCAATGAGTTTGCTTTTAATAGAAGTGGCAGAGTCTGGTCATTGAACTACATTAACTCTTATCTTGAATCTTCTATTTGGCCTGGTTTAATCCATAAAATACGAGAACAATACTGTTTATCCAGATCATAAATCAGTTTGTGAATTGAGATTCTGGTGTTCTATTCTTGCTGTTTCAATAAACTAACCAAATTACTTTGTTCAGAGAGCAGATTGTATAGCCAGAATTTCTTTGCCAATAATAGATTCATAACATTTATCTCAATTTTAGAATGTCTTATTTCCCTTTACCAGTGAAGTTTTCCAAACATTGGAAGGTTTGGAAAACTTCAGCTTTTGGATTTTTAAGTCTTTTCTTTGAAAAAAATTAGCTTGTTTTCTCTCTGTTTCTAACTTGAAATTCCGGTTGGCTTTTTTTCTCCTGGATATCAGAACCACAGGGATTTGTTTATCCATGAGAGAAAGAACTTGGCATAGGCATGTTTTGAAATGCAGGTTGCTATGTCATTTCCTCTGAATAGCTGTAAGTATATGAAGCCTGAAGTGACAACTAATGTTCTGTGGATTTGTGTAAGACTCAAGTTGGTATAACAGAAGTGTTGCAGACCTATAGAAGAATCTGGAAATTTTTAGGAGAGAGGTGTATATATAGACTTCAATATGACTCATGCTATAGCTAATTCAACATCATTTGAAATTGATGAGCTCTGAGCAGTTGCTTATTCTAATAATGGATAATAAGGAACTTGTCTCTTCAAGTTAATCAGTGTAGAGATCTATTGCCTGTGCTGTATGTGGGAAGGATTTTTGAGCTATTCTGCCCTCACATTTTTTTACCACCATTCTGATTATCAGCATTATTGAGACAGAATGTCTTGTTTTGTGCTTTTGGTACAGAATATTTCTTGTTAGCTTTTGCAGTGATTGAGGAAGCATGAGATCACTTTTACATACAGTGGTATAGATTTTATCAAAAATTTTTAAAATGCTGATAAAGATTCCATGAGGCTCAGGTTTCACATGATCTAGATGATGCATATCTTTTCTGGTACACCTTTCAAGGTGCCCAGTGTCATCTAGCTGGTATGGCTGCTTATTTCCCCTTGAGACTGTTTAGGAATAAGTTCTTAAGGGTCGTTACTGTGGCTATCTGACCTGCCTGATTTCAGTTGTTGAATATGGCTTCTAAGTGAGTTTTGACTTGTGTTGACTATTAAAGAAATAAATGGCACTTTGTCTTTTTTTTAGTATATTGAGGTCCTGGTGGTGTAGCTATATTGAGATAAATTGTGACAGTCCTGAAAAACAGGACTTTTTCTTTAAACTATCTAGTTCATTGGAGGATGGGGCTTCAGACTTTTATAGTAGATTTTAAAATGACTAATATATTGTAACTTCAAACCTAATCTACTAATTGAGTTTGTACTTGAATAGATGACATTTGGACATCATACGCACTGATATCATTAGCATACTTTTACAGGGTAAGCTCTGATTATGACCTGTTTTTAATTCAGTGCAGTAGTAGAAAGTATTTGCCTTGATCCTACTTATAAATTTCGGAATGTTTAACAGTTGCATTTTAATCAGTGTTGGCTTTGTTGCCTTCTCACTCTGCCTATTTGCTTTTCTTTTTCTGGTGACTAAAGGCTGCTTGGTTAGGCTCCTTAATGATCAATTGACTTAGATCAAACGCAAAGCATTAAAAGAAGAAAGGATGCGATAAGTAAGCCATCTGTATTGTATTTACATATCTACCATTTGTTTTTCTGAGGCATGTCATGGTGCTAGGTTTGAAATAATACAGGTTGATTATATGAAAATATTTTCTCTACCTGTTCTATGATAATTGTCAGACAACCCGTACGGGTAAAATATTTGCACTGATAGTGTGATTAGCTTTTGATACTGAAGAAGAAAACACATTTGTAATAGGCTTCTGCTTGTTCTTTTTGTAAGTGTAAACAACTTTAACACAGCTGAACCTGGCAACCTAGTCCATTTGGTTATAATATCAAGGAAAGTTAGTTTATTGTTGTTATGGAAGGACTGAGAGACTTTATTAAGCAACCTTGTTTAGGAAGCTGAATATTGCATGCCTCATGTACATTACAGACCATATGGAGAAAAGATGAGAGAAAAGAAAGGCTGTAGCTCTGTCAGAGCCAGTGTAGGAAAACTTGTTTTGATGTAGAATAAAATGGAAAATGTTTTTTGTAACCTACAAAATAATTCTTACATCCTTGTATTACCATTATGTAATACAGTGGTGGTTGTACCTAAAAACTAGAGGTGCAAGTTAGGATGACGGCAATTTTCTCAGAAAACAACAAATATTTTTACATTGTTCAAAACTCATGCAATTATATTAAAAAAGGTAATCCTCCATGGGCCAGCGTAAAATTTGAAAGGACAACTGGGATGAATTTATTACTTCATTTATTCATACTACTCTGTGCTCTCAGTACCTGGATGCTAATCTTTCCTTCCTTAGCTTCCCCAGCTGTGTTAAGGGAACAGGAGAGGACAGTTTGATTGCCAGTGAAGTTGGGCAAGGAGCTTCCTGATGATCCCTAGATGTGTACATCAATGGATGGGGAAAAGTAACCCTAGTGCACAAAGTTTGTAACCCAGCATTAAGGCTGACTGTGGTTCCTTCGTGGCTTTGTGCCACTATACTTGAAGGTACTTTAAAAAAAGGAGAAAAATAAAATTGCCCTCAGTCACATTGGCAACTCTTTGAATGGTACCGGGGTCACACTAGATGCTGTAACATTGCTGCTGCTGCTCTGGAAGGTTTGGAGCTCAGAAAGCATCAGTGTGTGCATACAGCAGAAAAAGCTGTTTCACTGTGACCTCAGTAAAGCAGGCTAGGATGGGGACAGGCTTCGTGATCACAGATTAGATGGAGCTGTATACAAGATTCCTTATGTCTGTCTGGGTGTTCCTGAGGGTTTGGTACCCTGTCACCTGTGCTCTTGATGTGTTACATAAGAATAAGGATAGGAGAACCTTACCTTAAACTCTGCAGAAGACCCGCCAACTGCAGTACCTTGTGCCAACTCCAGAGGGCAGAGCTAAGAGCTTCATGGAGCTGGTGAGTATTTTAGCAGTGATGCCACTTGGGTTTTGGTTTTTTTCCAAAAAGTTCACCTGGGATGCAGTGAAGGTTCTACAAGAGTACAGCCCATCAAAACGTACCTCTGTAGCTTACTAGAAAATTATTACTCATAATTTTAAATGACCTAGAACTGCTAATTTAATATACAGTGTGTCATGATACACATTTTTAAACATAAAGCAGTGTCTTGACAGACAGGCTCTGGAAAAATCTTATTGTAGCAGAGTCATTGAGCATATCCAGCTATGTTCCTCTGTCAGAGATTATTAACCCCAGGGCAGAATTCATCAGTACAGAATGAAGGTCTGCACTTCAACACGGAAATACTTCAGGGCAGGGTTTGTACCTGGCCTTACACTGCTGCTGAGCAACATGTTTTAAAGTATATGTTTCTGCTCTCACAGTGTCAAAGTGGGTTGTTTGTAATGTGTTTTCTAAACTCATGGGAGTATGTGTGGTGCTTTCGCTCAAGTGATTGATTTTATTTATTTTTACTGTCCCTACTGCTCATGTGTAATTAGTATCCACGAACAAATGAAGTTCTCTGATTTGTCCATAAACACTCAAATCCTATCATGGCTTCTTGCTCAGTATCTTCTGTTGGACTACAGGTGCATTCTTTGTTCTTCCATTTTAACTACCAGAGGATTTTTTCCCCCTGCAGGATCTGGGACTCCCATGTTATTGGAGTTTGGGTTTTGGTTTGGGTTTTTTTTTGTTTAGTTGGTTTTTTTTTTTTGGTCTGTTTTTTAGAAATTAGGGCTCTCAAGTTTTCCTTGTTAGTCTATCCAAAAACCTTACTAAAATACAGTTTTTGTATTTCACTCTATTGTTGTTTTTTCCAGCTTCTCCACTAAGTTCTCTCATACCAAAACATCAGGCTGCTAGTAATTAGAAATGTGCATATAAAAATCTGCATTTGTATTTTTGTTTTCCATGTTGCCTCCAAACATTTTTTTGAAAGTATCTCCTCACTTTTGAAAGTGTCTTAACACTTTCAGAACCTGGGTTTGAGGTTCATTAACAGTTATTGCTCTGATACCAGGGCTGTGATACTCAGATACCAAGCTTGCTCAGGTTCAGACAAGTTACAGTTATTGTAAAACACATTTTATTTTGCTCATGCTCAGCTACTGAACTGCTAAAAACCGCCTGTATTGCTGGAAAAGCTTGTGTCACTAGGTCATACCAGACCCAGGGCTGTCTAAATGAACAACATTTTCCTTCCTCTGTCTTCTGGTGAGGTAGGTGCACAACTAACTGCAGTGGAGAGCAATAGAGAGAAGATGGGGAAAAAGGGTTACAGAGGATGGAAAATTCAGGAAGGAGGAGTAGAGAAGGGAGCAATTGGGAGTGGATAATTTTGAATGGAATTAGCGGAAGGACCGAAGTCAATGTAGACATAATATTGAAGGAGAGAGTGAGACAAATTGTGGCATAGATAACTGGCTCTATGGGTGGGGACATGTTAGTATTGAAGGTGTGACTGCAGAGCTCAAGCTGATAAGCTCTGCTGGACAACTTAAACTTTATGCTGCTTCTAGTGGCAGGAGGAAAAAGGGATGAAGAGGCTGGCAGCAGAGGATTAGCACAAGAGGTATAAGTAGTTAGTGCCCTGCAATGAAGATGGGGTAATGATTTCCCTCTGGGAGTGGAGAGATGTATATATATGGAGAAGAGCAGCACCGAGGCCTGGTTATTAAAATGGAGGCTGTGATTGCCAGTGGTCTGTACACAGGGAAGTCAAATGCAGCTTACAATCGCTGAAGGATGTCTCTTCACAGAGGCCAGAGTAAGAAACACAGTTCTGGAGTCCCATAAATCCTCCTGCCGTGATACGTCTCTGAGACCTAGTATGTCTCATTCATCCCCTTCTTAGTGGATAGTCTCCAGAGGGAACGGTGGCCTGTTATTTTCAATGGCTTCTTGCTCCATCTGCTTCAGGGATAAAGCTTTGTGACTTACAGATTTGAGTCCAGCTGTTCCCCGTATTGTGCAACCTGAAATTCGGTTGTTACTAGCTTTTTCTAAATACTTTTTTGCCTTTTCAAAAAATTATTTTTAAGCACAGATTTAAAAAATTGAACTCATGAATTCAGAAGCTCATAGAAGAGAGATTGTGTGAACAAAGTGGCTGTAAAAGCATTATAATATGATCAGTCTGGTTTTTGTTGTGTGGCTTGAAATGTTCTTTTATTCACAGATGTCACTAAATGCAGAAATAATAAAATACAGTCTTTGAATCTCAATGCATTTTAAAGTTGCTTTGGCATAATTTTTGTGGTATCTTATTCATGGAAAGCTGTGTGTTACATGTGGTTCAGGAACTTGGCTTTCAGCTATGCAGCTTGTGTAGGTTGTGCCCTTATTTATCACATGACCTTGCAATATCACTGTAGGCTCTCATGACTTCAGGGCTTAATTATTGTAATTCCCTTTTCAGTGGATTAGTGATGAGGCTAATCTCCTGCTTGCAGCTTGTTCAGACTGCAGCAGCGCACTTATTTGTGGGTTTCAACTACCCTCATGACATTCAGCTTGCTTTGTGTTTTTTACATTAGCTACTTACTACATGGTGTAATGTTTAAATTAGCTTTATGTATAAAGATCTGAATGGGCATGCCTTGGTTACATTTAAAGATTTTGTTTTACTTTTTTTTTTTTCCCCTGTTGAACTAATTTTTCAGGTTTTGCTGCAAGATTTATAAAAGGTCTTAGTCTGTGGATTAAATCATCTGAATGTAGACATCTGCATGTAGGTGTCTATGTCAAGTAGGTCTTAAGTGGTCATTAAAATTGAAAGAGCATAGAGAATGATCCAGGTGACTAGCCATGAAGTTGCTAGAAGTAAATGGCCAGTGTTAGGTGAGAAGCACTTGAGTATCTTAGGTGTCTTGTTAGGACTAGATGATCTTTGAGACACCCAGTCCTTTTGAACTGCACCTGGAGGTCAGGTGGGATATTCTAGAGCATAGTAAATGTCACTTATGCTTACATTTAAAAAATGAATTAAGCCCTAGGCATTTACTTTGAAATAAGATAAATTGCTATCTTCATTCCATATCCTGCTCTCTAGATCTCCATTGGCTTTAATGAGACTTAGGACACAGTCTCATATGTCAGCATCTTCATTTAGGTGTCCTATTTTGGATCTAAGTCCTACCTATGAGGTCTTTCCTCCATGTGATTTTCAGTAATGCCCAAACCTTGACTTAAGACTGACTGCATGTTCTAGTTAAAATTTTATTAATCTTAAATCCCTGGGATGCTGGAGTTTTTTACTGTCAGGGCAATTGGACTAGATGATCTCTAGAGGTCCCTTCTAACTCTAAAAATTCCGTGATTAAAGTCTTCCAAAACTCAGAATGTCTTTTTAAATGCAGCCATTATTTATGGTGTCAAACCTCAGCAGTCTTACAGTGCTATCTTGGCTTATATTTTGCTTCTTGGAACTCAAAATGTGCGTTGCTCCTCCATGCCTTAAAGAAAAAAAGGCACATTTGCATAATATCTTTTGTCAATTTAAAGGAAAATGTGTATGCATCTAAATATGTTTTAGTTACGTAGATTGGATGGTGATTATGTGCTAAGAATCACATCTGTTAATTTCTGTTTTGAAGTGTCTGTCTCTTTGGCAAGTTTCTAAGAATGGGTGGTATGTTTGCCAAGCATTTTTGTACTGTTACTAGTTTGGGAAAGTCTTTTCTGATTTCAGATTTTTTTTTTTTTTTT
>VYXH01008613.1:738211-779170 GCA_013397275.1 Burhinus bistriatus | reverse complement strand
TTTTTGGCAATTTGGTTAAAAAGATTCACAAGTGTAATCCTGTACTTGTTCAGGAATTTTCTCTCTTTGGGACTTACTGTTATTCCATCCTCACTCTCCCAACTAAGTAGAAGGTATAGAGTGAGCAGCCTTCTTCCTTTTTTGTTCTAATTGAGCTTACACGTGGTGTAAAGCTAAGAAGTTAGCTTTAGAATACGTAACCTGTTACACTGCAGATGGTAACCCCTTTGGTAACGTGGTGTTCAGTGTAGGCCAGCTTACTCCACGTAGCATCTCCTCAGCCAAAACCTTAGGAGAATTCCTTCTCCTTTTCCTTTGAAGTGATTTTGCTAAATCAGGAATTTGAGAATTAAGTAACAGGTGTTGCTGTAGAGTCTTACTGCTTTTTGCTAGTGAAAAGTCATGCCTTTGCTGTGGAAGTTCAAGTTCAGTAACTAAAAAAATTAGGTCAACTCAATGAAAATTCTGTTGAAAACCTTTGAAGGGTTTCCTTATATTTGTACACTGCTTTGTAGCCAATATTTTTTAGCTGTACGTGTTTGGAACTATTTAATAATTAATTTTATATTGATCAGTTCTGAATTTTTGAAGTTAACTTTAAAAGCTATGTATATTATCACTCTGTGATAAAGACAGAGAAATTGCGTGAGTGTGGATATTTAAATAGTACCCATCTACTTGCATGCATCATGTGAAAGCAGTTTTTGTGTCAGATGCTACTGCTGTATAAAGAAACGTTGCTGTTTCTTAGAACTCTTGCTTAAGATGTTTGAGGGAAATCTTGAAGACAAAAATTTGATGGGGCAGTTATGTAAGAGATGCATATAATTTTCCTTATAAGATAATAATTGAGAAATAAAACATATTGGAAATGTCCAAAACTGTTTTCTTTAGATGTACTCATTTGTTTAAAAGGAAGAGATCATCTATACATTTGAGATTTGTAACTTTGAAAAGCACATTACTGCGAATCTGTAGAGCATTTCCTTCTTTGTAAGTATAATTGTTCTGAATGTGTGTTGTTTTGCTTTCTTTTGTGTAATAGAATGATATGACACCAGTCCGATTACAGTGGGGAGAAATTCTTATGCCACTTCTGAAGAAGTACAAGTTGAACATAACATGGGGTGATCAGGATCTATTGAACATTATGTTTTTTCACAATCCAGGTAAATCCAAATTGATTCTAAGTCTAACATGACAATGTTGATCTTCTCTATGATGTTTAAAAATCCAGGAAAATACTCTTTTAGCAGACTTTTCACTTCTTTCATTTTTTGAAAGTGTTTACTTTGAGAGCATTGGAGCTTCCTGGAGTGTAATTAGCTGCTAGGTTTCAAAACAACTGTACAGAAATTTATGAAGCAGCCTTAAGAAAAAAAAGAGAAGATTAGTGTATTTCCTGAAACAATTTTGATACTTAATCCGAAGTTCTCATTTTTCTGCACAGAAAGTCTTTATGTCTTTCCATGCCAATGGAATTATCGACCTGACCATTGCATCTATGGAAGTAATTGTAAGGAAGCTGAAGAAGAAGGTATATTTATTCTTCATGGAAACAGAGGTGTTTACCATGATGATAAACAACCGACTTTCAGGGCTGTCTATGAAGCAATAAAAAATGTAAGTGTTTTCAACATTGTACTTGTGCAAAGTTATTTTTTAATATATTTTTATCTACAGTGCTGCAAGTATTTTGTAGGTTTTGTTGATACTTACCTTGATTGCAACAAAGTAATTTTTTTCCCTTTTAAGTGATGTTAAGTGTTTCACCAACTTTTCATTTACTGCTCGGATAGAATTCCAGTGATTTCTTCTGTGATGAGCATCTTTTGAAACACATTGTAGACTATATCTAGGTTAGGATTCTAAAACATTGCCTGTAGTTGTCAATGTCTGTTTAAAAGGCTTTATTACCATTCCTTTAATAAATACATCTAGTAAACCGTATGGGCATTTGGAGATCACCAGAAGATTCATTTTTCTGGAGATCTTAAAATGCAGAAAAAATGCCGCCTTCTTCCCAAAGTTTGTGTGTCTTTACTGTAACACTTTATAATTTAATTGTAAATAGATTTGGATTGTAGAAAATATTTTTTTAATACTGTGTTTTGACCTATTCTCGAGATTCAGTGTGTTAATATGTTGGTGTTCCTTTAAATACTAAGCACAGTGACTTCTTTTCATTCTGCAAATAAGTCATCTAATAAACTATTTATCACTTCATCAGTATACTCGCTGAAGAGCTGTAAAATTTAGCACTGATGCACATTTTAATGTAGCAGGCTATTGTGTGTGTATAACCTTCAAAAATCAATAGTATATTTTAATGGTGCTTTATTACATGTTGTCATATGGATATAAAAATGAAGAAAAGTACTTTGGGGAATCTGAGAATACATTGCGGGGAAAGTGAATGTGTTTCCATAAAAATACGATTTCTTTGTTTCCTTTGAGCATTGTCAAAAACAGAAGAAAAAATTATTTCTTTTTATTTATGATCCCATTTGGTTTATGAATATGTCAGAGAAAGTATGTAAAACATTGCTGATTCAGTGGTAATAAGGTGAACAAAATTACATTACTTTGAAATGCTGTTTTAGCTTATCATTTGTTTATAAAAAATATTGCACTGTTGAATTAATGACTGCTTTATTTCATGTCCATGTTAAACATAGCATGTGTTTGACCATCATTCAGTTTAATGAAACTTCAGTAGTAACACTTTTCATACTGTTGTTTCATTATAATTTGACAAGAATTGTATTCCTGAAAAGTTATGTGTCATTCAAGAAAGTTACTGTTCAAACAAATTACCAGAAATAATTAAAAAATTACATGTCTATAATTTAATAAGGTAATTTTAAATTTCCTCCTTGCCTGTCTGGATATGTTCATTTACTTTTTTTTTTTTTTAAAATCTCGCTTGTTAGGCTTATTTGAAAGCATTAGAGAATAGTTCCGTAAGTTATACTTTTTCAAATATTGCATTCAGAAGCTCTCTTGAGTTCTTGAAAACACTTAACAAACCTATACAAAGCAAATATGGTGTTCAAAGGCATTTTTATAAAACTCTTAATAACCCTGAATAATAATACTCTTCAATATTGACCTTAAATCTTCTTTTCTTAACCTCTTTTCAGTACTCATTTGAAGATGATCTGGTTCATTCCTTGTTGCAGCCGTTAGAACTGGAATTACGGAAAACCATGCATACATACTGTGGAAGAGTATACAAAGTGTTCATAAAGCAGCTAACAAAAAGCATAAGAGACTTGTATGCCAGAAGATCAAAGGGAAGGTGATTTTTACTCCAAGCTGTTAAAACAAGAGACTGAATTAACATACTGGTCAAAAGGTGCAAAAAATTCTAATATGTCTTGAATCGGCTCTTAATGTGCCCAGATAAAAGTTTACTGGCATACATAAAAATGAAGAAAATATTCATGTAATGAAGAACAAGAACTTTTTTCTGCAAAGATGACTCTTTACTCTTTTGAAGTTTAATCACTGCTAATGTTTATCTTGGATCCCGTGATTTGGGTGTTACTGGCTTCTATGGTCAGTAGTTTTAGTCTGCATAATTCAGTTACCTAATGATCAAATGAACAAGGAAGAAATGAAGATGGCTCTATTTGGGAGTGTACCTCATATTGTCTAAAATTCTGTTAAACTGTGAATGTAGCAATAACTGAGTCAGCAGCACTAACCTCACTTTAAAGGTGTGAGCCTTTATGTAAACAAAGTTGTTTACAAGTGCAGAAAATACTCAGAGAAATGTGATATAATCATTGACAATCTGTATGTGCCTTTATATTCATCTCTTACATGTTGAAGTACTGTTTTGACAATCTTGTTTTGCTCATCTTAGATGTAAACTGCACACTATAAATACGATTTTCTGAGAAATGAGTAACTAGTATGTGATACTAGTTTTCTGCCTCTGTAGATAACAGAGACTTTTTAATATACAGCATCTGATTCAACATTGTTGAGCCATCATGGCCAAAAGATAGAGCAGAGTTGAGGTGTGTTTTTTAGCAAAAATTCAGTATGAAGTTGTCTTACAATACTTTTTTAAAATGATGTGGTTTTGCAGCTTTATAGAGTATTCTGGAAGTAGGGAAAAAACCAACCAACCAAAACAAAACAGTGGAAAGCTGTTGCAGTTGTATTTCCTTACTAAGAATTATTACCTAATGGTTATTATGGAGTATTTAGTACCTAAAAGTGAAAAGCTGTAATAAGAGTTCTGATGCTTCATCAGACTGTATATTAGATAGGTTTCTTAGAGAATATATCCTATTACCGTATTTTTTTAATAGCGCGGCTTTAAAATAGTTTTGGGGCAGACCCTCAACTACATGAAAGCATTGCTGTCAATAGGGTGATAGTGATTTACAACAGGTAAGGATTAGGCTTTCTTTAGTTATCTTAGAGAAAAAAAAAATGTTCTGTTTATGTAATACAAACTTTTTTTTCAGAGAAAAACATGAAGAAAAAGGTTGACTTCTAGTGTTACAGTAAAATATTATTTAAACTTGCATGGTATGAAATGTATTTGTAAAGTATATTTGAACTTGGATAACCTGTCTAACTGAGATGAAGTTTTCATAAAGTGAGTTTTTGGATTCCAGAAAAGTTCCCATGTGAACATGGAGGATCCACTCACTGACTTGCACCTCCATCCCAACCCCATTTTAGAAGCTTAACTTCCGTGGCTGTTTCTTTGTCAAAGGCAGGCTGGCTCTGACTCCCAGATCCATGTGAGCTAGATGAATGCTTTCAGAGTAGAAAAATGCACTCCACTGTAAGCAGAGTTTATGTTCTGCTCTTAATCTCCCTGCTGGCTCAGGGTGTAAATTTCTGGGACGAAAACTAGAAAGCAGTCTGCCTCACATGTAGTTGAGGGCTCTTTCCCTTGCTGTGTAACCATTTGAAGTCTGAAAATCTAGAAATCTGTGTGAAGGTGAATACCGTTATTGACTGATTTGACAATGTGGAATGCATTATTTTTTTACATAAATACTGATTTTTATATCAACTTGTTGTCAGCTTTTTTTACTTGTACTGTGTGTTTGTATTTAAAAATTCTTTCAGCCTGTTTTTTTGTGTTTGTCTTTGGAGAAACTTTCAGTTTTGAATTGATTTTTAGTATGTTGTGTGCATATGAAGGTACGACTTAAAACCCAATGAGCTATTTTAGAAAAAAAGTGGAATGTGAACACTAACAGCAACCTTTCTACTTAAATTTCAACTTTTGTGGGGGATTAGAATAAAAAGGGTTAATATTGAAGCTTATCACAGGTCAAAAAAAAAATCTTACTTTCTGCTTATTTCAATCAATGTTTACTTGGCATATTACAAATAGCAGAATATACTGCCTTATGCTATAGTTTTTGTTTAATTTTTATGAATATAAACTTAAACTGCTCACCTCAACTATCCAGTCCGAAGTAACACTCATGAACACTTTAGAAAACTTAAAAAACAGCAAGTGTTTAGTAGCTTCCATTAAGTAACTCTCCAGAGTATTTGTCTGGTTCGAAGAGTTTTTAGTTCTGTAATCTCTATGTCTTAAATTTAGAAAGATGACCTACCTTTAAAAAGAAATCTGACCTACAAAGAAGACATTTGGAGACAGTGAGAAGACTGGAAACCCAAGTAGCGTGATAGAAACCAGTTATTACTCCTAAACCTTTCAATACCTGATTTGTAAGGTTGTATTGCCTTCGTATAGAAACTTATAACTACCCTATATATCTCTCTATATATTTGAGAAGAATAACTTAAATTCCTACAAAGTTTTGCACAAATAACAGTCAAGTTATTTGCTCAAGTTGCCCAAGTGCGCAAAGCACGAACCCAGAAAGTCAAATTTAAACAAATGAAACACTAGTATATATACTTTAAGTTCTGTTAGAAAGAAGGAAAATGTTGTTTGATCCTAGTTTAGCTCTACAGAGAAACACTTAGAACTTGCTTTCTGTATTTAACTGCCAAGTCTTAAATAATGCAGGGTAATTTTCTATAGAACTGCAGGCTGCCTCACAATTGCTTTGTAGTCCTAGTAGACTACTAGAAACTATTACTCAGGTTTAAAAACAGAAGATGTTTGCAGAGGTAATAGTGAATTTTCCACTTCAGGAAGCGAGGAGAAAAATCTCATTTTAAAATAGTTCTCAAAATATCTCTCTTGTAACCACTTAATGGATCTATGTAAGAACAGCTTGTCCTCCAAGGTTGTCATAAAATTTAAGATTTGTGGTTCTCCAATGCATTTTTAAGCCTTTGTGGGCCTGTTAAAATTTTAAGTTTCTTGAAGGAATATTAAGTAATCGGAAATTCTTGCATTGAAGAAGTTCAGTTGTGTCTCTTCAGTTTTGCGGTTGCTTTCTGCACAGCTGCATTCAATTCTTTTGAGATTCCTCATTTAAACTTACGAATATGCATCTTACTGTATATTTGCTAGCAAATTTCTACAAGGCTTCTTTCTTCTCCCCTCCCCCTTCTCCCTGCACTGCTTTTAAAAGGTAATCACTAAGCTGCTCTTTCATTTGAATGCTTATAAAAATTATGGGAGATATTATTACAAGTCTCTTTGCAGAGACCTGTAATTAAAGGAGGGCCTGTAGTCCTACTGTGGTTGGATACTTTTTTTTTCCCCCCCTTCAGATTGCCATTTGAGGATGTTTGGGAAGGAAGAATTTTTGAGAATTTAGTAAAGTCATTATGTTCCTTGAGTGATCATCTGGTAGTTTCTTCCCTGAATCAATTAATATTATCCCTGTCCTCTCTTATGATAGATGCTTGGCTGCTGTCTGCCTACTTGATCTGTATGATTGCAAGTTCCTTTAATCAAAGCAGTGACTGTCACTTCTAGATCTGGATTTTAAAGGCTCATGCCATATCTGGGTGCCACCTTAGTTGCACAAACCAGGGACCTAGTCCGTTTCTACTTTTAGATGTCCATCTTTGAGTTCATTTCCCAGTTTTAGCTTCCAACTGGACCTGTAGGGATAAAATACTGAGATAACAAGGAATGCAGACTTTTTCACAGCAGATTTATGAAAAATATTTAACAATTTTGAAACAGTATTCTGTCCTTGAGCCTAATTTCTGATTTGGTAGTTGTAAGGGTTAGCATCCTTGGTTCAGTCAAATCACTTGACTTTTCCTGTGTCAGGCTCTTATGTGGAGGGACGGCCAGGTAGCTCTTAAAAGACTGGTTCCTTGTTTCTTTTGAACTCCGAGAAAAGGAACAGCAGTTCTTTAACTGTAAGTCATCGCTGTAGATCCTCTGTATCCCCCTAGCTAAACTCTTTGAAACCAGTAATAAACAACTATCCCCTTGCTGCTGTTTAGTGATACAGTTTTTAGTGGTTTTTGTAATGGTCATGCTGAAAGCAGAGTGGAAAAGATGCAGTCATTCAGATCTCCTTGTTTAGTTCCTGTCCTGCTCTCTTTAGTATTCTGCATGATGCTTAAAAAACCAACCAAACAAAAAAACCCTCACAGCCCAACTTTCTGCATCTGGGTCAAAGCCGGAGGAGAATAAACTTGATGGCTTCTCCTGACACATAAACACCTTTATTTAGAAACATGCCTTCACTCGTCATGGGCCTTACTCATAGACTAAAGACAGTTTCCTTGCACTGTTTATCAAAACAGGTCTGCGAGAGCAGGACTCATCAGGTTTGATATAGTTTATTGCTGTTTTAAGAGTGCCAAACTTGTAAGATACAGGCATATTCTGTTCCCAGAGCAGGTCTGTTAGAAGCCTGCAAGAATATAATCAATCTTAAGTCTACAGTCTTTAAGGCTGTGACAGCTTTTCGTGGTACCTGTTGAACTAATATTCTCACTCAAATTCCTCTTTCTTCCCTTTGTGCTATTTTCCACAGGTAATCTATTGATTTGTTTCTCTTTTTAGAGCAAAGAAACAATTTGGGATTTTGCTTTAATAAATGTCCCTGTGAAACCAAATAGAATTTTGCTAGGGAAGGAAAGGAACTGTGAAGTTTGTTTGTTAGCGATCATTTCTGTGCTTCAGCCTTTGTAAGGTCATGGAGCATAAATGTGAAACTTAGCTGTGGCTTCCTTAGTGCCTGCAGAAGTGCTGCTAGATTGCACTGTCTCTGATTTCCTCACTTATTTCTAGCATTGAACACTGATTTCTAAAATTGCTTTTTGTGTATTCCTAAAGGGCCTTTCTGTTTTACCTAGTTTGTGTTAAATTATTAAACCAACCGAGATGAACAATTTATTGGAATAGCCTAATGCATTTTCTACTACCTTCATATTCTGGGGGGTCACCTTCTCTCCTGTTCTTCCTTTGGGTCATTTAATATTGTATCTTCATTCTCAGAATTATAATCTGGGTACAACAGGTTCATTTTTTTGTCCATGTTTTATGAATCTTAATGTTTTGCCAGTCATTTGTGTACACATTTTACTAGAGCAATTCATATTAAATCAGTCTGTAATATTCATATGAATTGCTTAAAAATACAAAGGCTGATGTAGAAGTTATTCTAAACTGCAAATAGTTACGGTTGAATTAATGAGTATTTAGGGCATGGGTTTTTTTAAGATTTCCAAGAAAATAAAAGCAATATAATCAGTTTCAACTCCTGATGTAAGACTAGGAATTTAAATTTAATTAAAGCTGATGTTTTAGCCATGTCATGCTAACCTACCGTGTCTCGGTGAGCAGCTGATGCCTAGGAGGCACTCTGCTTGCCTGTTTGGATATCGTGAAACTTCAGAAGTATGATGTCATGCAGTTTCTGACTAGTTACTGGTACTCCTATTTTTTCATTTTAAAATATTCCGCTATGTTTTACTTTATTGTTTTGGTTTACATTTTTGTGCCATAGTTAGTGTTATTCAAGGTGAATCAGGATTGCAGATCTACACCCAAGAAATAAAAACCACTTTTGCTACATAGTGTGTGTTAAATTACTATGTTTCTATTTTGACTTGATATTTTTCACTAGTGTAGTGGGTAAACTTGATATACTGTGGGTTTACTGCCTGTCGTGGGCACTCATCTTTCCTGCTTGCTCTTCCTGGCTTGCCTCCTTTCTCCACTACCCCTCCAGTTTCATTGCTGCCTGTCTCTTCTAGCAGTTGGTGTCACTCCATCTGTTCTTCTCGTGATGCTCTTTCTGGAGCTTGGTGGCTGGTACGCCCATTAGCCAATATTGCTTCTGCCACTGGGTATGTGCTTTCAGAACTGGGCTGTTTGCTGTGATAAGCTAACTTGGTACCATTTCAAGTCAAAAGCGTACCCTGGAGTCAGCGTGCTGCTTTCTCCACAGTGCTGATGGATGAGCACACATCTGGGCACATACACGTGTTATTGACCTGAAATAGGTCCTAAGGAGTGCTGTGTGTTTCATGGTTGTAGCTCAGGGAATAAACTTAGTTTTCCTTTTGGCTTTGTGTAGACTATTACAAAATCTTAGTCGTCTTTATCTGTAGAGATAAAGGCTTTTTACTAGAGGCGTGCTTTCAGGAAGAAAGCTTGGGCAATGAAGCTGTTACAGTTAAACAGAGGTGATCTGAGCCTTTCTGCTTGCTCGAGGCAGACAGGCTCAGCGGGGGCTTCGGAGAACAGCGTGAACAAAAGACGAATGCCAGGGCACCTGGTGTGCAGTGAGGGGCTTGGTCTCTGCCCTGTTCCTGTAGGTGCTGGACAACCTCTGAGGGAAAAGCGATCTTCAGTCAACTCTTCTGTGCACGTACAAAGAGCAAAAATTGACTTAGGACTTCAAAAAAACCCAAACAAAGTTTTAGAGGGATTACAGAATGCAATAGAGAGTGCACAGTTTGTAAAATTGTTCTAGCTGAAAAATTGACGGCAGCAAATAGCCCATTGAAACACACAGGGTTTTGAGAAGTACCTTCTTCACTGGTCCATAAAAGCAATGAATAAAACAGCAGAAATAAGTAATGGTAGGATATTGCTTAAAAATAGATCAATATCTTATTTTTACAGTAATCCTGTTTGCCTAGGTTGATCTTTCTTTGGACAGAAGGGTAGAGTGTAATTAATGAAAATTGATTTAGCTTGAAGAATAAAGTGTTAGCAGGTTGCAGTTGTAAGAAAAGTGAAACAAATATTCCTTAGCTGACTCCCAGGATGAGATCCAGAAGGCCAGCCACCTCAAGTGTGTGTATGGCTGTGGTGGATCCTCTTGCTCCTCTCCAGGGAAACCTGCACGCTCCATTACCTCTCTGAAATGCCTGCACACCAACATGTGCAGTATGGGGAATAAGCAGGAAGAACTGGAGATCTGTGTGTGGTCGCAGGACCATGATCTCATTGCAATTACAGAGACATGGTGGAAGAGCTCACATGACTGGATGGCTATGTACTTTTTAGGAAAGACAGGCCAGCGGGACAAGGTGATGGAGTTGCTCTCTACGTGAGAGAACAGCTGGAAATGCATCAAGCTCTGTCTGGGGGTGGATAAAGAACGACTTGAGAGCTTATTATTAAGGGGCAGGCTAATACAGGAGACACTGTTGTGGGTGTTTGCGATAGACCACCGGATCAGGAAGAGAAAGTTGATGAGGCCTTCTACAGACAGCTGGAAATAGCCTCACAATCACAGGCCATGGGGGACTTCAACCACCCTGGTATTTGCTGGAAAGGCAACACAGCCAGGCATGCACAGTCCAGGAGGTTTCTGCAGAGCATTGATGATAACTTTTTGACACAAGTGGTGGAGGAACCAGTGAGGAGAGGTGCACGATTGGACCTTGTGCTGACAAACAAGGGCTAGTTGGGAATGCGAAGGTTGGGGGTAGCCTTGGCTGCAGTGATCATGAGATGGTGGAGTTCAGGATCCTGTGTGGAAGAAGCAGGGCAAAAAATAGAACTACAGCTCTGGACTTCAGGAGAACTAACTTTGGCCTCTTCAAAGACCATGGAGGAATCCCATGGGCTAAGGCTCTAGAAAGAAGGGGGTGCAAGAGAGCTGGTTAATATTCAAACACCACTTCCTCCAGGCTCAAGATCGGTGCATCCCTAAGAGCAAGAAATCAGGCAAAAGAAGCAGGAAACCTGCATGGATAAGCAGGGAGCTTCTGGAAAAACTCAGATAGAAGAAGGAAGTTTACAGAACATGGAAAAAGGGACTGGCCATTTGGGAGGAGTATAGGAGCATTGTCAGAGTGTACAGGGATGCAACAAGGAAGTCTAAGGCCCACTTGGAATTTAATCTAGCAAGGGATGTCAAGGACAACAAGGACTTCTTCAAATACATCAGTAGTAAAAGGAAGACTAGGGGAAAAGTGGGCCTGCTGCCAAATGAGGTGAGTGTCCTGGTGACGGAGATGCAGAGAAGACGGAGTTACTGAATGTCTTTTTTGCTTCAGCCCTCAGGGATCCCAGACTCTGGAGGTAAGAGAGAGAGCCTGGAGAAAGGAAGACTTTCCATTGGTTGAGGAGGATTGGGTTGGAGACCATTTAGGCAAACTTGGCACCCACAAATCCATGGGCCTCGATGGGATGTACCCACGAGTGCTGAGGGAGCTGGCAGATGTTACTGCAAAGCCACTCTCCATCATCTTTGGAAGGTGATGGAGAACAGGAGAGGTGTCTGAGGACTGGAGGAAAGCTAATGTCATGCCAGTCTTCAAAAAGGGCAAGAAGGAGGACCTGGGAAACAGCAGGCCAGTCAGCCTCACCTCCATTCCCTGGAAAGGTGATGGAACACCTCGTCCTGGATGTCATCTCTAAGCATGTAGAGGAAAAGAAGGTTACTGGGAGTGGTCAGCATGGATTCACCAAGGGGACATCATGCTTGACCAATCTGATAGACTCCTGTGGTGGCATGACTGGCCGGGTGGATAAGGGGAGAGCAGTGGACATTGTCTACCTTGTCTTTAGCAAGGCTTTTGACACTGTCTCCCATAACATCCTCATAGGTAAGCTTAGGAAGCTTGGATTAGATGAGTGGACAGTGAGGTGGATTGAGAACTGGCTGAATGGCAAAACTCGGAGGGTTGTCANACCTTTAAGATCATTGAGTCCACCCATCAACAAAACACTGCCAAACCCACCACAAACCATGTCCCTCAGCACCACGTCTACCTGTCTTTTAAATACCTCCAGGGATGGTGATTCCACCACTTCCCTGGGCAGCCTGTTCCAATACTTGATAACCCTTTTGGTCTGTGTTTGTAAATATCTAAAGGGCAGATGTCAAGAGGATGGGTCCAGACTCATTTCAGTGGTGCTCAGCGACAGGACAAGGGGCAACGGGCACAAACTGGAACACAGGAAATTCCGTCTGAACATGAGGAAAAACTTCTTTACTTTGAGGGTGGCAGAGCACTGGAACAGGCTGCCCGGAGAGGTTGTGGAGTTTCCTTCTCTGGAGATACTGAAAACCCACCTGGATATGTTCCTGTCCNCCAATACTTGATAACCCTTTTGGTCTGTGTTTGTAAATATCTAAAGGGCAGATGTCAAGAGGATGGGTCCAGACTCATTTCAGTGGTGCTCAGCGACAGGACAAGGGGCAACGGGCACAAACTGGAACACAGGAAATTCCGTCTGAACATGAGGAAAAACTTCTTTACTTTGAGGGTGGCAGAGCACTGGAACAGGCTGCCCAGAGAGGTTGTGGAGTTTCCTTCTCTGGAGATACTGAAAACCCACCTGGATATGTTCCTGTCCAACCTGCTCTAGGTGAACCTACTTTGGCAAGGGGGTTGTACTAGATGATCTCCGAAAGTCCCTTCCACCCCCTACCACTCTGTGATTCTGTGATCTAGAGAATTTTCTCTATTTTTGGTGTTGTAGACATCAAGTATTGTCTAAAATAAGTAGAAGTTGCTTTGTTAATGTAGTCTTGTCATATCGTACATTGGGAAGAACTTCTGTACTTTAGTACAAAAAATACTTTTGCATTTTTATAGTTTTTAGAGTCTAAGATTGAATTAACATCTTTTTGTAAAATACATGTATTTTGAGGACACCACATCCTATAGCATAAGTCTATAATAACTGTTTGATATAAAAATCCAAATGCTTTGGAATGAGAGTTGTAGAACAGGCACGTTATCCTCTTAGAGTGGTATCTTGTCTCTGAAAATATGTAATTTTTAAGGACTAGATTATACGGTGCGTTGGGCCTATACTACTGTTTCTTTTCATCTAAATGACGATTTTTTGAGGATGCAAACATCTTTTCTTGGTATCAGCAAAGCAAGTGTCCGTTACCCTAAAGAACATTGAAAAGTGGAGCTCTGAGACAGTTCTGTTGTGATACCCACTGGCACATTTGCAAGCATTAGGGGAGACAAACGTAACTGTGTTTCTTAAACAGAACCATTTAGCAGCACTGTGCCTGACTGGAATCACTAGCTTACTGCTTCAAAATACTAGGTAAGCACAAAGGAAATACAGTAATATATAGTCTCTAACAAGAAGGATAAATACAGACCTTCTGAACTCCTCTAGAAAACCTCAAAAATCCTCCCCTAATTAGTTTTACTCCTAAAAGCGAAAGTTCCAGAAGCTCCTTGAAGTCCACAAGGGATTTCGCTATTGCTATTGATTTAATATGGAAGTGCTCAGATACTGTAGCAATGGATGGCAGCGTAAAGCACCGATAAATCGATTAATAGAGTTTAGCCTTGGGGTGTGCGTTAGTTCATCTAGTCTCATCTGTCATATATCACAAGCCATTAAATTTATCCCAGTTGCCTCTGTACTGAACCCAATAATTTGTTTGACTAAAGCATAACTTGTGTCCAGCTAAATCATATCTTTCAGAAAAATGCCCAGTCCTGGTTTGAAGGCACGAAGAGGGCAAATATGTCTCTTTGCCAGTTTGTTGCAATGGTTCATCATTCTCACGGTGACAAGTGTGTGCCTCGCGTCTAATTTGAATTTTTCTGGCATTAGCTTCTAGCCATTGATTCTTTTTATGCCTCTCTCTGCTAGGGTAAAGAGCTCCTTAATATCCTGCAGTTTCTCCTCGTGGAGGTACTTAGATGTTGTAATCAAATCACTTCTCGGTTTCCTTTAGGATAAGCTCATGAACTCTCTCTTGCTAGACCGTGCGTGTCATTCAAATTTCGTTGCTCTTTTTTTCTACCTTCATCAATTTTCCAGAGTCCTCCTTAAAATATGGGCATCAGGACCATACACAGGATTTCAATATAGTTAAGGACTTGGTAATTTTAATATATAGGTAAAATTTTCCTAGTCCTTTCTGAGTTTATAAGTTGAATGCTCATGTGAGCTTACTTTCCATTCCTAGGATAAGATCTACATTCCTTGATGCAGTGGCATTTATCTTTGTTCAAAGGAGCTCAGACTGGTGCCATTTCACCACAGTAACGCAGATTCATCTGTACAACTGATGTTGTTATTATTTTTTATCATCTTGCCAGGTATTGTGATCTGCAAACTTCATCACGCATGATTTTATATTTACTTTCAGATCACTGATGAAAGCTTTTAATAACGTTATGTCTTTTATAACATCACTGGAAACAGCTCTTTGGTAACACTTTGCTATAAAAGCTTACTTGCTGAGAATGGCTGGTTAATCTTGCAAGATTTTGATGTTTCTGTTTTTTTTTTCCGCATAGCATAATTTCAACTTCATGGAACAAAACGATATATTCAGGAATAAATAGTAGATTTGTTTGACAAGCTTTATTCTCCTGGAAACCTCACTGATTACTTCTGATTGTAGTATTTTCTTTTCATTCTCTTCCAATTAATTGTGTTGCAACTTCTGTAACTATTTTCATGTAGGAATAGTCTCGTAGTAGTCTGACTACAAGTAATTTAGTATTTTGAATAATACTAAAATTATTTAGGTTATCTTCTGGAATTTTCTGGGAATGCTAAGATTTATTGGAACTACTAACAGTAGCATTCTTCAGGAAATTCTTTCATGGTTTCCTACTGTAAATTTTCTAGATCTGCTCATTTTGAAATATTTATACCTGGTCACTGTTTGTTTAACTTTCTTCTGGTTTGCTAATGGACAAGAAAGTATTTCAACATCCTCATGTGATGCAAATGTATTTTATTTCTGAATGCAGAAGACTTAATTGAATGAATGTTTTTGCATGATCAACAGCATTATCATTAGTAGCGAAACAAGTTTTATTTCTTTTGTTCTTAATTTATTCCAAAAATTACAATATGGTATTCTTAGTCCTTCATTCTGTCAGCTGCAGGGATTTCCACCCCCCCAGTTGTAATACTTCTTAATTTTGCAATATGAATATTATGGTAATTCCTAGATAATTTATTAATTTCTAATTTTTACCTTTCGTTATTTTTATCTTGCTGAAACTTCATTTGGCACCATCACCTTTGTGTCGCTCTGTAAGATGCTTGTCTGCCAGATGGAGTACTGGACAGAGCTGGTGTATCTGCAGTTACTCTCTGTGTCTTTTCACCTCCAGGTTTGGCGAAACTTTCATGAACTGTTCCAGAAGGTAATGCCTTTGCTTCCAGTGTTTGACCTTGTGTGTTCACACAGAGAACATGAAGCAGGCTAACCAACTCGGTATAGGAGGTTTCCCCCAGGAAAATCCACAGATTTCAAGTCAGTGGGCAGGAGGAAGGGAAATGTGAATGAGGGGTGGAAAGAAGCGTTGCCTGGTAGATGGTTCTTTCAAGTCAGTTCGCATTGGTAAGTGCAGATGCCATAATATCATCTTAGAGCTAATGTCTTGGAGATGTGTTGGAGTATGACATCTTGTCAAAAAAGAGGAGATACCCCAGTCCTTTGTTCCCTTCGGGGTCATGCAACAAGGTTCAGAGGGGCTGTGATATAGTGTTAGATCAAACAAAAAAATAAATGCCCCCTACCCCTATCGTCTTTGTTTTGTGCAAAAGTTGCCTGTACATGTGTAGGATGATCATACAAAGCCACAAGGAAGAGCACTACCTCCCCCAGCTTCTAGTGTTTTAATATCCTGATTGAACACAGGCATGACAGAGAAAAAGTAACTGCTGAGACTTGAATGACTGATGTTGGCAAATGCTGCGCTCAATTCTCATGGATGTAAAATGGCTGGTAAACTGAATAAGAAGAAATATATCTTAGAGCCTAAACAGCAGAGCCCAAATGCAGGTTAGAAACAGTAACAAGCCAAGTAGCCCCTAGAACTCCTAAAACTTAACAGAATCACAGAAGGGTTGAGGTTGGAAGGGACATCTGGAGGTCATCTAGTCCAACCCCCGTGCTCAGGCAGGGCCACCTAAAGCTGGTTGCCCAGGACCATGTCCAGATGGTTTTTGAATATCACAAAGGATGAAGACTCCACAACCTCCGTGGGCAACCTGTGCCAGTGCTCAGTCACCCTCACAGTAAAAAAAGTGTTTCCTGATGTTCAGAGGGAGCCTTCTGTGTTTCAGTTTGTGCTCGTTGTCTTTTGTTGAAGCTGTTCAAACCCTTCAGAGAGCGTACATGACACCCATTCCCTTCAGACTGCAACAAGGAGAAACCTTCCTGGCCAGGCTGGTACCTGCTTCAGAACAGAGTTTGTGTCTTGCAGTTTGTTTTCTTCTTAAACTTAACAGCCTAATTATGGTACCTCAGCAAATTACTAGGAAATAAACAGATGATGAATTTTGGAGGAATGGAGATGTTCTTTCCATGCTGCAGTGAAGGAAAAACATCTTAATAATGGTACAGTCAGAGTTATTTCCATCAGAGTGCCCTAGCTTTTGTCTGCGGTGTCCTTGAACTAGCCTGTAGAAGACTACCTTTACAGGGCAATCCAGTAAGTTGCAACATTGTATTGATACAGAAATATGTAATTATTCCTAATGGTCTGAAGTATAGTTATATTGGATAACCTATTCTGAAATGGCCTGTAGTTCTTTCTGTTCTTTCCACGCAAAATTTAGCTACCACTCAATTGTTTTTTCTCACTTCAGTAATACTGACACTCATAACTCTGTAATGGAAGAGAAGTTTTTTTGGCTGTTATTCTACAATATGCCAGATACTGCTTTTCCGGTATTCTTTGGTGCTACATAACGAGGAGTCCATGCATGAGGAAATGTTACAGTTCCTTTACTGAAGACATATGTTGGATTCGTAGCTTCAAACTTCTCTGAACTAATTATGGCAGACCACCGTTTAAATGAAAGGAGGAAAACAGGGATTTCCAGAATTCTGCAAAATGATTCATCTCATCGTAAGGTAGACATACAACGTAAATCAGATAAATTGTACTCTAAAAGTAGTTGTTTTTTCCCTTACTGATAGAGACTAGGAAGTTAGCTCAGAAGCAACTGCCACAATGCGGACTCTTAATGTGAGATAAGGTGAATCCCAACCAAACCTGGATCCATTTAAGATTTATTCTTTGCCACTCCAACTACTTGTGAATATGTCCAGGAAATAATTTTGTTTTTTCTGAAGTGTACTTATTTGAAATAATTGCTTGAATAATTTAATCGCTAAGTGTTTGGAGTTAGTCTAAGAGAAATCACTAGATAGCGATACGTGTTCTGTCTCCTGACTGAGCAGGAAAACATCCTGTAGTAGGGTTTCTGATGCAAATAAAAATGTAATTCTAAATATTTTTTTTTCCTAGCTAATATATCTTAAAAATCGACTCTGTGTGAGTTACTCTTGTTAGTAACTTCTAAGGTGATCTAACAATGATCAAAGAAGTTCAGATTGGACTTTAAGAAAAGGTTCTTCACTGAGAGGGTGGTTGGTTGCTGAAACAGGCTCTCCAGGGAAGTGGTCACAGCACCAAGCCTGACGGAGTCCAAGGAGCCTTTGAACGACGCTCTTAGTCATGTAGCTTAGTTTTAGGTAGTCCCATGAGGAGCAGGGAGTTGGACTCGATGATCCTTATGGGTCCCTTCCAACTCGAGATATTCTATGATTCTAAAGTAAATTAACTTCAGTCAACTGTTATAGCATCTGCACATTGCATGTGTAGGGTATTGTCGATTTGAAAGTTTTGGCTGATATGTGAATTGTGGTTACCTCCGCCTCTACTCCTCAGACAGCATTTCTAATTCTGGCTGCCAGTTTCAGTTTGCCAATATTGTTTTGATCAGAAAAGAAGGCCTTTATGTAGGCATTGCATGATTAAAATAAAAAGTTTGAACTTCAGAGGCTGGTATAAGGCTCTTCTATCTTTCGTTTCTGGGAAGGAATCCATCTAGCCCGACAAAATTGATTAGGAAGTTTCCAAAAGTTACTTTCTTTTCACACGTGCTCTGTGTGTGCTTGTAAGTGCTGGCAGACAGCAGCTTGAATGACTCTCTGCCAAATTGTCATATTCAAGATCTGCATTCATTTTCAGCATTGTGGAAGGAGTTTTCACTACTTCCCACCTACTGTCTTGTGATCCAGGGCTGAGTGGAAGCTTGTGTCAAATAAACTGTGGAAATAAATGTTGCCTCTCTTTTTCAGCTTGTTGAAAGAGTGTCTATGTCAAGGCCATGTAAGGGATTTATTAAGTAAGTGTTTGAAAGAACTTTAGAACAAAAACAACAAGACAACAATGAAGTTAACGACTTGAAGACATCCTTATCCTGAAAAATTCTTGATGATGCAATAATCGGTAAAAATAGTGCCATTTCACTTATTAGTCATGCTCTTCTGATCAACTGAGCTGTTTAAAATTAGTCCCCTACAGTCACCTAAAAGCCCAGCATGTTTGATTGCTCATACATCAATGTTTGCATGTAAATGTCCTCAAAATACAAGCAGAGTGGAAGGCTCTCCCTTATGTGTATGGCAAATCCAACTCAACAGTGACTCTGGGGTATTTTCTCTGGGGCAGTGAACCTCTGGACGCCATGTGGCTGGATCCAAGCCCTCCTGTCAGTCATTACCTTCTGGGCAGCCTTATGTTTTACACTGTCAGATCATCAATGGGTAATGATACAATAGTCTAGAGATGATTTTCCACATGGGGATAGCCTCCTATCAATTTCTCTGCAAGCTGGGAGGTTAGGGTCTCCTTGCCTGCACTTGTCTTTGAGACCTAAGACGCTTTTCTGATTCCAGGGTGAGGGTCTCTGGCAGGAGACTCCACCCGGTCCCTCTTAGCCTGAGGGCACTACAGGCAGTGAGGAATTACCCACAACATTCTCTTTCCTCTCCCTTCTTCATTCCTGTATGTAGTCACCACAATTGTTAGCTTTTGATAGCAATCTCTAAGGTCTTGTCCCTGGAACTCAAGCATCTTCATGTTGTGGAAAGGTAACAGGACGGTCCAGGTAATTAGAATGGGTTTATTCACTCACAGTGAGAAATATCTATGTCAATAGCAAGAAAGACACCGTTGGGTGTACATTTATAAAAAAAGTGGTATAAGTTTTGGGGACAGTGTGTGGGCAGGGATCTGTTGTCCCCAGGGAAACCTTCACCGTGTCAATGTAGGATATATGGAAAATACAAAAAATTGGAATATTTTCATTTGCTTAGAAAATGTATTTTGGCAGTCATTTTTGTCTTTGTGCCTGCTAGTAAGAACAGTTTTGGTTTTCTTCCGTGCTTCTGTAGTACATTTGCTTAAAGGCATCTGCTCTTGCAGTTGAAAATCCTGTACCACTGCGAAATCTGAGTTTGGGGTTTGAGTTAAAAAGCTTAAAGGGAGTCTTGTGGCTAATCTCTTGTATGATAGATTTTTCTAGGATAAGGATTCAGGATAAAGTCTCTACCCATGGCTGTATGAGTACTATTTGTCCTGAAGGATGGTCCTTCTGGGTTTCCCCCCAAACCCTATTAATCCCCAGCAAAGGACACTACATGCCCTAAATATTGAAAGTCCCTTGGTTAGGACTCCTCCCTCCTGTAAAGTGAGTTGTCATTGCTTCTGCCACAGAAAAGGGCTTTGAGTTTAACAGGTTGTGTCTAAGGCCATCCTCCTAAATCACTCATCTGCGATGATACAGAAAAGGTGGATCCAGCTTATGTAGTTCAGGTTTATAACCTGGAACAGGTTCTGTACATATAATTACTTCCAGATTTGTAAAGCTGCTGGATAGCATGCTGTTTGGGCACAGTCTTTCAGCTGATTTTTTTTATACAAGAGGTTGGTCCGTTCTTGCTTTCCCATTTTCTGGGAGAGGGCTCTGATGACCACAGGACCACCATTCTCACCATGAACCTGCATGTCAACAGTCCCTGTAGGGCAGGAGGAAGATTTCTTAGAAGTAACTGTATAATCTTCACAGTGCACTTTGCATGATTACCTTCAACATCTGCCCACTCTCTTCTCTGACCTTGCCTTGTTTGTGTTTGGGTCAATGTTGACAGGTTCTCCCACTTCATGCCACGTGGGAGAGAATTACGCCATGTGCAGGGCAAATGAGATGTTTAAAGGTCTCTGAGTTTAAGCATGACTGTACTGTTGGCACAGTGTGGATGTGAATAGAAAGAGCAAATAGACTGTGAAGAACATCCACTTAGGGATAAACTATCTTCCTTTTCCATCATTTAAAGGACTCTACTGAAATAGATGGAAATGCCTGTGAGGTTGCTGTACTTGAATGAAAGGCACTTTTTGACAAGAGATTACCAGTCTACCGCAGGCTGCATTTCTTCTGGTCATTTTTCTTCTCGTCAAAAATTGCCTTTGTAGCTGACATCTGGAACTTCTTCCTGACATCAGAATGTGTGTAAAAAAAGGAAAATGTTGACAAAAGCAAGACTCATTAATACTGAGCAAGCAGATGCCTATGTTAAAGGATAACACAAGGTCTAGTTACGGTAGCCCTGCCTCACTATTTCCAGTCCTGAGTTTTGTAAGGAGGTTGTGGAAGTAGTTTATGGATGGATTAAACTTTGTTTTCCCTTTGGTACTGTCAGGCGTTTTGTTTCCCCAGGGCCGGCTCTGGCGAGCACAGAGCCCTGTGCCATCACCCAGCGCCTGCCCTAGCAGGGCTGCTGCCTGCTGGCGATCCCTTGCCACATGGGCATGTGTCCACCTGCAGCTCAGCACACCCAACACGCCACGTACACCCACTTCTTTCCTCATTATGTGCGGGACGACCCCACAGCATCCCCCAGCCAGCCTGGCTCTGTCAGCAGCACCCACCGTGGGCCACTTGCCCGTGCCGGTGCGAGGCAGGGTATCAGCACCAGCCCTGGATTTAGGGGATTGGTGTGGAACCCTGGCAAATCACGGCTGTGAGTATTGAGGGTCCCCGGCTTCTAGCGACTTTGGGAGGAGGCAGTGGTGCCCACCAGATTGCAGCCCCTTGGTCCTATATTTGTCTGGTCCGTTGTACGCTTGAAGACATCCTTGTGGGATCTCACATCACAGGAAAGTTTTATTCTGTGCCGTTCCTTTTTCATCTGGAGGTTACAGTAAAACACTGTTGGGATGTTTTACATTGGAAGATGTAGCGTTTATATGGTATCACTAAAACAGTTGCCAGCAATGCCTGTTCGGGTCTCTTTCTATTGGTCTGTTGTGTGTCAAACTGGTTTGCTTTGTAACAGCTTCTGCATTGGTCTCTTGCTTCTTTGAACAGCAGGGTTTATTTGCTTTGAGTTTTTCAATAACGAAGTAGCCAAAAGTCACCTTTAGTACTTTCCTTAAAAGTAACTAATCTTTTGATACCCTAGGGCTTTGAATCAATGGTTTTAAATCAATATTTTCTACATAAAGTTATTGTTTATCTTCAACCTGCACTCTGCAGGCTGAAAATCAATGGGGTACATTTGTGAATTGTACGGAACGTGGGATAGGCAAAGAATTAGCTGCTACGCTCTTTTGGGAAATGCACAAAATTAAGGAAATTAAGCGGCAGTCTTCTCAGTAAAACCTCTCATAACTATCGCTGTTTTCATGCAGTTTTGTCCTTAAATATCTCTTGGGCACTAATTGAAAAGGAAACAGAATTTTATTTTTCAGGACGCAGTGAAATCTTGAACAGCAATTAAAATACAGACTGTTTTAGCAGTCTTTAGTAATGTAATTGGTTCCTTGGACAGGAAGAGTTCACGAACTACTTTGCATTTCTTTCACATTTAGTCTTAATTTTAAGAGACCATTACGGCTTACAGTCATCTAGGAGCCCTAGATTCGGCAGAATCTCAGGGGAAAGAGAGCGCAACAGTGCAACTTTAATAGCGTCAGATGTGTGTTTACCTCAGGCTTTTTGTTTTGCTTTCTAAATTTGTTATATTAAGAGTACTACTACAAGCTGTGTTCTTTGAACTCCTTTTTCCATCTGTATTTTTAAGAGATGTTACTTGGTCCAAAACTGAGTTTTCTAAGAAAACACATACTAATTTTACATAACATTAGTTTCTGTTATTTCATGAAATTAACAGAGTCTTGTGGTCTGGAGTAAAACAGAAGCATGGGCATGTTTTTGATGCCCAAAGCCTTAGTTTTGTTAAAGAAGGTTTTCACAGTGTTTTTGTTCCTGAAAACATTTGGTAAAATGGTGTACAGTTTCAACTGGTTAGTCGCTCCAGTGAAGTGATACAAAGACAAACGAAAATAACAGCAATTCAACAGCTATGGGAGATAAGTTTCTAGCCCTCTCTAGCCTCTATAGCTGCAGAATGAATGGAATAATAATATTTTGTCTTGGTCACCTGAACAAAAGAAAAAAAGCTTTTCATCCAGATGTTTTTATCCCAGACTGGTATGAAAGGTCACAAGGCTGCACTTCCCCGGGGAAGGAGAGTATTCCCTCTTGGACTTAATGAACCCTGTGGAGGTGCCCTATGAAAGGGGGGAGACAGAAGGGTGCTGAAATGTTCTGCTTCCTTCATCTGTTGACGTCTCAGTTTTGGGGTGAAATCTGCCTGCTTTTGGTCGTTTTCTTTTTTTCTAGTCACCTTCGCTACCACCAGTGACAGCTTAACTGTTCAAGTAAAATCCAGCTGTTAGTCTCCCCATGACTGTGTATTGGAGGCTGCTGTTCTTTTTAATCTCCTTTCTGGATTTAACTGTGTATTCCCTCGTCCCCTCTGACCGACTTGGGGTACTGCTGACCGAGCACTGCCACGGTGGGCTGCTCCTCTTGGGACCCTCAGAGGTGGGCTCTCCCTCGTCAGCATCCTCAGTGCTCTCCGCCTGCCTGACCCCTTCACCCTACACCCGTGGCTTCCCCAGCGTGGTCTGTGGGTGGCTGCAGCCCCAGCACGGCCCCCAGACCCTCCGTCCCCTCCCTCGGGTCACCCTGACGAGAACGTTTCTGCTGCGGCTCAACCTGCTTGCTCAGAGGGTGGGAGGCTGCCATGGGGGGTGCTGCCTCCTGGCTGCTGCCATCCTCTCTGCTCCTCCTTTGTTTCAGCCTCTCCTCGTGCGTTGCTGTCAACCTAGTTTGCCAGTTCTTCATGGCAAAAGACAGCTCTTCACTGCTTTATGCAATTTCAGCTGCTGGGCATCAATTCTGGGTAAAACCAACCATCATGTAAATAGTATCTTGACGCAGCAGCAGCCCACACAGTCCAAAGGAAATGGTAGTGATGCAAAAACAGTTCCATCCAAACTGGGATGGTGATCGCAGCTCCATCCTGTGAAGGGTTCCCTCCAGACCAGACTGTGACTACGTTTTCATTCAGGGGTCTTATCCAGTTGCTTTTGTAAACTGGACCAAACTGTGGGTTGTAGATCTTTCAGGCTACTATTAGAGCTGCCTGACTTGGTAATGATTGATATGAAATAAGTAACGTGAGGAACTCTAATTTCTAATTTACAGAGGCCTGTAGAAGGACACAGACAGTGTCAAAGTGCAGCTTTTCCCTCTGAGAGCAGGAGTCCGAAATGCCGTGTATTTCTTCTGGCTGGTCAATGCAATAAACTACCCTTACCCATCAAGGACGTGATTTAGTGCTCAGTGAAAACAATCAAAACATTTCTACCGCTCTTAAGAGTAGGGGAAGGTTGAATCAGCCTTTCTCATAGGACTACTGAAACCACGCTAAGTGAGCTGCAGGGCTGAAGTGAGCAGAACGTCGCCTGCCTTTTCCACCAGGTCACGGAGATGTGGCAGAGGCAGAGCAGTGTTGCTATGAAACTTGTATACGAGCTTGTATATTGGTTTGTATATAAAAGCTCCCACGTTCACTGGTTCTGCAATACAGATGACTTGTGGGGTGAAAACGGGCAGCACATCTGGCTGCCCACTGCTGGCAGCATGGCTGCATGTTTGTTGCAGCTCTGGGAAGTGGAGGGCTGGAAATTCCCCCCACCATGAAATTTAGTACAAGGCAGAATGTTTGCAATGGGTTTCTTCAGCTTTTCACGGGCAATTTCATTTTCTTAATCCTAACTGCAAAACAGTAATAGTTAAGCAAATTGGATAGGTGTAGGCTGTCTTTTCAGGGAGGTTCTGTGTCTGCCCTTGGAGCCTTGCTTTCTGCTCTGCCAGATGATGAAGTCAGGCAAGTGTAGGGCTGAATGATGCCAGGGGTGCTGGACTTCAGTCCAGATATACTGTACATCCGCTTCTTGTGCAGGGTGGGTAAACAAATGTCATTTCATAATTAGGTCTGTAGTGCTGGTTCTGGAGCTTTCTTGACTCAAACTGATGGATTACTGATTGCTCAGAGCTAATACTCTAGATGCATGTCTGAGTAGCCTGTGCATTTATGATTTATCTCTGGGTTCATCTGCTAATAAAGGACTTGTAACTTTCCGTCTTACTGTTTCTTTATCCCTCTAAAGGTGTAACACTCTTCTGGCTCATTTTTTGAAAGTGTGACCTGCCTGGTCTTGCCACAAGCTGTGAGTACCACTACTGTGGTGTTGCTCTTCTAGCCAGAAGGTCCTGAGCTGCTGCCAGCAAGTAAGAGGCTTCTGCAGTTCCCTGGTGAAACTAAAGACATTCCTGCCTGTGCACTAACAATGACTTCTTCCCCTGCTTCAGGCAGAAGAACTGAACCACTGCTGGCTACTGTCCTCTCTTTAACACTTCAAAACCTCCCTCCCATGGTCCCCAAGGGAATTTCAGCTCAGTGTTCTAAGAGCTCTGACAACATGCTCTGATAATTTTGCATGCATCTGTGCTAATGACAGCCCTACCCAGTATCACTGCTACTGTCGTGTATGCTTTTTTGGTGGACCAATGCTAAATTAGAGAGCAGTTAGACAAGCACGTATGAGAGACTGAGATTCACTGTATTAATTCCCCAGGAAATCAGAATTTAAAATCTGATCTCAAGCTGTAAAAGTCTTGGACTGAAGTCCGTGCCCCTCTGGCTGCAGCTGCGCTGGCTCTCTGTATACACAAATTAAAGAGTATTTGATTAGCAAGCCTGTGAACACCCTCACAGCCTTGCTGTCAGCATCCCCCTGCTTGTTTCGAGCCTGTTCCCACAGCGCTTCCCTGGGTGGCAGGCAGCGGAGCGGGCTTCACCTGTGCCATTGCAGTTACTCCCAGGAACAAAGGAAGGGTCTGGTCCTTTTAATTTTTTTAGTATTGGTGTAAACTCTGATGGAGTTACTGACTTACTGGAATTAAGATTTCCCTTAAGGCCAGGATCCCAAAGGTTCAGTCAAATAAAAGGCAAAATGATGAGTCATTAATAAAAGACAGAACATTTTGCGCCACGTTCTTAGTACTGGTTATTTACAGTTTTACATTCAGTTTTACAAGTAGAGTTGTTCTTGGCTTATGCTGGGATAAAACAAGAGAGTCTGGTCTCTTGTACCTGTTCGAGCACCAGGAGAGTCAGTTCACTAACCTGCGTGAAGGGACAGCTGTGCAGACACCCCTTATCACACCCCATGCGCATCACCACTAACACTTGCCATGGTAAGAGACAAAAGGGGTTTATTTCTTTTGTTTAAAACCAGAAAGATCATGTTCAGCTGCCCTGGTACAATTTTGAGCTTTAATTGTGTGTGAGTAAGTTTGCTGTGAGTTTGGCAGCTGAACCCGACCTGCAAGCTCCTTGGCATTAGTGTTAGTTGTGTCACCTGGGTGAACTTTTAAGTGAAGACTGAAACAAAAAGAAGTGTTAGATATTTAATTTTTCTCAGCACCACTCATTAGCTTTTCTTCTTCCCTTCTGGCTGAGGTATTTCCACAGACAGCTTTTTTGTTGTTTATAATCCTTGTTTTGTGACTCTGTCATTTTCTGATTCAGCTGTTACTTTTTTGTTGTTTTCTTTTACATTCTTTTATTCCTAATAATTTGACCTGGTTTCCACTGTCTGTGAACTTATTTGCGTTTGAGATCATTGAGGAAGGCATGATTTGACCAAAATGACTCTTATACTTCATGTCTTTACTTTACATTAGGCTGTTTTGTACTTGTGTGTAATAGCCTGACCTTCTTCTGCAATTTATTTCCCAAGGAACCTTCCTGATCGGTTACTGACTGTTTTCTGTGCCTTCTCAAAATTCACTCATTTTGTTGTGGGCTGCCTGACACAGAACCATGGAGAAAAAAAGTCCATTTCTCCTTTTGCTGTCTGGAGACAGTGTCCAGGGCAGAAGGGTGAGTGTGTGTGTGAAAATCAGGACGTGCGGTTGCTCTGCTTCCAGCTTCTGCTTACGCTACTTGTTTTATTCATGGGTATCCGTCCACGTGAGAGGCTCCTTAGATTGTCCTCTTCTCTTCATTTTTGCTCCTCTTGTGATGCTATAATGAGTAATTACTCCCTCTTTATTTGTATCACACTGCCAGGTTGGGGTTTTTTTTGTGCAGATGTTTGCAACAGCCCCTGATAATCCCAGTCCTGTTCCCTAAGCAAGCCTTTGTTCATAGTTGCCTCATCTTTGTAGTAGTCTTCTCCTCCCACAACAAAGAACCAAAGCCTCTTTGGTGATACTGTGTGCGCAATCATGCACTAACCCCCAGGATGCTCCTGTTCCCATTAGGGCCTCTTCTTGCCAGTGTAAGGGCTGCAACACCTGCTAAGCTCTTGACTCAGTTCCACTACCAATTCTTGGTCTTGGAGCTGTTGTGGATAGCATCATTAGTGCTCATTTGGATTGCCCAATATTTAGTGGATGAGTGTCAGTGGCTCTTCTGAGTGACAGATAAAGGCAGACGGTACGTGTCGTGATGTCAGCCTTATGGATGGTCCCTCTTCCTTTCCAGGACTGGGAAGGTGCTACTCCACTCCTTATTTGCTCTTTGGATTGGCAGCTTTGAACTCCATAGTCCTAAGAAGAAGTAGCTTTTCCTAATCTGCTTGGGGTGATGGTCTTGATTTTGATTTGGGCAGCTAGTAGTCTGAAAAGTGAATTTTCTTGTCTACTCATAGGGTAGAAATCAATCACTTTCCATCACTCTTGTACTCATCAATGGTTCATGTTGGATGTGTTGGATGGCAGGTTACCCTCAGAGTTGCTGGGTGTTTCTGGAGTCACTGGCATCCCTTTTCCTGACTCTTGCATCCTCTGCAGAGTGTGACGGGCATGCCCAAGCCTGATCTGCTTTTGGAGATCCCCGCAAAGAACTTAAACTTCCCCAAATAAAAGCCCCCCAAAAGGCTCATCTTCAAATGGCTACCAGCCCCTTATAAATGATGAAAAACTGCACAAAGACGCTGACAGTGGCCCCTGAGCATAATAACTTTCCTTCCTGAGGTGTAGGCATACTAACACAACTTCTGGGCATTTTTTCTCAACAGTGCTTTAGCCCGAGCAAGTGAGTTTGCTAAATGGGATGTCAGTATAGTAGCATATATATAGATATAGGCAGTCAAATTCTGCACTTTTAAAAATCACAGCCATGCTTATCCCTCCAAAGAAACAACGCTCCTTACTTTGTTTCCTCCCTATAGCTTTTGATGGCTAACTCCGAACCCTGGCTCTTCATGTCTCTCTCTAGTTTTAGTCTGTGTCCATCTCAAGCTTATGGTCATGCAATGTTGAATGACAATGGTCTTCCATGTGTCCTAACGATTTGGAAAGCTTAAGATAAGGTTGGTGTTTTTGCAGTTTTTGTTCTGAAGCATTTGCATGGCTGTACAGCAGATGGTGCTCTGCTTCCCTTTCTTCTCGCACAGACTACTGTCATTAACTCAACTTTTCAAACCAAGACTGGGGATTATTAATAATCTTTTCTGCACTGGCTGAGCAATTGGAGCTACATATTATCAGAGATGGTTTACTTAGCCATGCGCTGATTTTATTTTAAGGAGCAGGAAAGCATAAAGTCTGTTTGTGGGTTAATTTACAACACTAATCTGTCTTCCCTGTGCAGTTAGAGCAGAACAGTGACTTACATTTATTAAGGGAGTCTTTTCATGTGTGCAAAACCAGTATTTGTTTCAAATGGGTAATTCTTTACTAAAATGAATGAATCACAAAAGAAAATACAGGTTGAGTTTAAGCAATGAACCCAGTGAAACTATCAGAATCTCTAAATCAAGAAAACAGTTTCACAGCTTAATTAACTGAAATGTTTATCTGGCTACATGAAGTTGGATGAAATAAAAAAGTATTCTCTGTTTCTATGCTGAAGAGTTGAATTCCTGCTTTAGCTCTTTCAGCAGACTAAATGGTGTTTTCTGACACTTAGCACAGTTAGCCCAAGCTTTCAGGGGCTTGCTTAGCAAGTGATAGCTCTTAGACAACTAGAAGTGGTGTTGAAAAAGTCAAATCCATTTCAAGGATTTGGTGAGAAACAGTACTGTAAGCTTTGAAATATTGCAGACTGCAGTAATACCGTAGTAATCTTCAACAGTATTAACAGCTTAAACAGACAAGCCTATATAAATTGGCTTAAAACCAACCAGGTAGGAGAACTTCACTAATTCAAACTAATAACTCTGTGGGCTGTATGGTGGATTATCAGCTGTTGCAAATTAGGAAGTAAAAGCATGATGCAAAGCTCATGGAAATCAAAGTAAAGACTTCCATTGACGTTACTGTGCTTGCATTATCCCCTTACGTGGATTTCCATAACAAAGATACCAAGGATACTGAAGCACAATAGGTAACTTACTTATTTGGACATTTTTGCTCCATTTGCTGTCATTTATGATACTACCTATTTCACTCTGTGGCATTGTACTTGATAAAAATTTATTGCTATTTATGTGATAGTAGATCTAAGAACATCAGCCATTGATCTGTGCCTGTGGTAGACGCTGTACAAACACAAACTGAAAAGACAGTCCCTGACCTTAGTGCTCAGCATTTTGCCAGTGTGAGGCTGTCTGATGAACAGTCTGTAGACAGTAAATTTTTCTTGGAAGTTCTGTGAATCTATGTACAGTATTTCAGATAGGTATCTCCACATTTGTAATTCAAACTGAAAAAACCATACAAAATTAATTAATGTTTTTCTTCAATCAGAATCATGAAGTCAGTCTACTTATGAAAAGGTAAAGCAAAATTCTATTTCTGCGAGTTGATACCTTCTCTTTAGCAGACTATATGTATCTTTTGAATAGATGCAGAGTGACTATTTCCCATAGAAGATTTTATTTTCTAAAAATAAAGGGATGCTTCTTGTTCTTTTAAGGTGGAGGGAAGGGTGGTATGAAGATCATCAATGAGAAAGGGATCAAAATCTATTTTTGTCTTTTCAAGACTATGAAAAAAGTGAATAAATTTGTTTTTCTGGTTTGGAAAGCATTTTTCCCAAGCTATTACCTAAGAAACATATATTCAGATTGATCGAAAGTGAACTATTAAATATTGTAGAATCATAGAACCATAGAATAGTTTGGGTTGGAAGGGATCTTTAAAGGTCATCTGGTTCACCCCCTCTGCAATGAGCGGGAACACCTTCACCTAGATCAGGTTGCTCAGAGCTGTCCAACCTCGCCTTGAATGTTTCCAGGGATGGGGCATCTATGCATATATACATATGGGACATATATACGTATGGGGCATATATACATATTGCACCATGTGTTTTATCCGTGAATTAGAGCTACAAGGAGCAAACCATGTGGAACAAAAAAAAAAAAAGGGGGAGAGATAAATCTCTTCTGTATTTTCACACGGTTTCATGCGTAGACTTAAAATGATGAGGTGGCGTGTTACACCAGTGTATAATTTCCATGCGCTAGGGAGCCTGGGCAGCTGACTTGGGCAAATCAGGTTAAGATAAGATGAATCTGGACTGGCAACAGAGGGAACATGGGGAAAGAAACGTGGCATTTCAGAGTGAGGGAGGTGGCAGGAATGAATTGGGCATCGGGTTCACTTCATGGGGTTCGAAACTGGGACTGGAGTGGCCCAGGCTGCCGCTTGGCCTTCAGTGAAACCAGCTTAAATACAGTAAATGTTACATATTGCATATACAAGCTGTACTATTGCCCTCAAAGAAAATGCTAAACGGATGGATTGCCTCTGTCACCCACAAAAGAAATGTTTTGGACACAGAAAAGAGAAATCTGACTCCCTTTGAGGCCCCACTGAATTCAGTGCCAATACATTTTAATCCAGTGCAAAGTGCTGATAACTCTATTCCTCCTTCCTTCGTTGATTTGATGAAAATTAACTTTCAACATTCACATCTGATCAAATCACAAGCTAGAATTATGTGCAAGCATGAAAAAGATGACACCTTATTCTATAAATACACACTTGGTAGTAACTTTCAAATTATGTTAACAGAGTTCAGGCGGTATTAGTCAAATCCCTGTCATTAAGAAATGGTATTTCATAAGAAAGCTGATAATAGGATACAAAGATCCTAATATGATTAGATGATGACTTGTTAATAGGAATTCTTTTTTGTCATAACCAGTGATTTTCAGTTTACTCTAAGAAAGACGATCTCTCTGATGGGAGATGGTAATATAATAAAAATCTGGGAATGGTGTAAAAAAATCAAACTGAAGATTCAACTGTACAGTCAATAATTATGTAGATGCAGGATGATTAAATTTTAAACACACTGTTGGGGGGAAAAAAGTTAATTCTAAGGCAGAGCCAATGCCACTGCACACCACCTCTCTGTCAAAGCCCCACTCCTATGCTTTGGTCCTATAGGCATATGATGGCTCTCTTTCAAAGCACGGCTAAAATCAAAACGGCTTTATACCGGAAGCTTTCTGCCCCTTGGAGCAAGAGCTGTGGCTGGTGGTCCGACCACACTTCAGGCAATGACAAAGTTCTCAGAAACTTAACTGGAGGGAGTTTTACAATTGATGAGAAAAATATTGAATCATAGAATCGTTTAGGTTGGAAAAGACCTTTAAGATCATCTAGTCCAACCATTGACCCTACTCTACCAGGTCTGCCACTAAACCATGTCTCTAAGCACCACATCTACACGACTTTTAAACACTTCTAGGGATGGTGACTCAACCACCTCCCTGGGCAGCCTGTTCCAATGCTTGATAACTCAGTGAAAACTTTTTTCCCTACTGTCCAGCCTAAACCTCCCCTGGCGCAACTTGAACACGTTTCCTCTTGTCCTATCACTAGATTTTTAAGATTTTTTTTTCTGGTCATTAGAAGACCATTTTTCACCAAGTCCAATTATTTGAACAGACCAATATATCAGCATACCCCTCTCATCAACATTTTCACCTTCACTTTCTAAGAATAGCTCAAAATTTCTGGGTCTTGGCTACATTTGTTTTGGGTATACTAAAGCAAGCAAATATCAAAAAGCCAGGTTTTATTAGCAATTTTCATGTATATTTGTGCACTGGTAGCATAACATAATGTTTGTGAGAGCGAAAGAAATGTACCCTCAAATTGCCGTAGGAATGCTTACTAGTCTCTCTCGTACCATTGCAGCACCAACTAGCTCAAGCTATGGGTTAAAAAAGGACTTTGTCTTTACAGACTGCACACACAAATAGTCTTGGTACATCGGTTTTCATCAATGGAAATTAGCAACACTGAGGATACTCCTTCCATTAATTGATTGTAATGTAGGAGAAGGAATATCACCTAAATAATTTGGGCTCCCGAGTGAAGACCTGTATGATTTTTCAAAGAAAACCGCTGTAGTCACTGAATGTCAAAGCTGTGATTAAAAAGCAAAAAGCTGACATGGATACACTGTAATAGGGTATGTCTCAGTGGGAACCCACTGCCACCATCAGCTTTTTACGATTTTTGTATTGCTAATATGATACGAAATGCACCACTAGGAATACTGTTGCATATCAGACTCTCTTGTTTCATAAATTATTACTATATTACCCTCTAAATGTCCCAATGAGTATAACAGCATCCAAACACGATATAAAAATAATAAAACCATGCAAACAGCAATTATTGAACTGTTAGATGTGTATGACAATTCTTTCTTCCTTTTTCCTTATTTTTATCCTGAATAAATAAACAGTTTGCAACTGATAGGGTCATTCAACCACCTCTGAGATGCCATTGCTTCTGAATTGGAACAGGGTAGCTAATTAGTGCTGGGAATGTGATGTGACAGGTTTTAAGAGTGGGTAAACCGGAGAATGACTTTTGATATTCAAATTTGCTCTCATCTTGCTTCTGTATTCTGCTGCTGGCACTAACGAAGGAGGATGTGAAATGTGTCTCATCACGTACTTGGAAGGGCTGAGAACTCACACATCTCCTTCCTTCTCAGCGCTCCATCTATGAGCCAGTTGAGTAAACAGAACTTTGCCCAAGAAAGATGAAAAAAATGTATAGGGAAGGTGATATTCTCTTAGGTTTTCAGGAAATTGTGGAGGATAGTACTGCAGAAGCCATCATCTCTACAGGAGGCAGAAGGTTCGTCAGTCAGTTCTTGTGTCCTTAGCCTGGCTAAGCCTGTTGCCTCATAAAAACTGCCTATTCTATTTCATGGGAAACTGCAATTTAAAACAAATTCTTATTCTGAGCAAATATATCAAAAAGTATTTTCAGATTGCATTAATGTGAAATGAAATTAAAATAAAAATTCTGGATAAAGTATTTTGTAATTGTTCTTCCACAATTTTCCTTCATGTTGTGTTAATCAGTAATTTTCAATATTTTGCAAGAAGTTCTTTTTAAAAAGAAAAATTAATATTCCCTTTCAAAAAATCTAAAATGTTTTGTTGTTTGTTATCAGAAAATATTTGTCAAGGGAAATTAGAGTAAGGTATTGTTGAAATAAGCAATTTCACCATTGACCAACCGGCATTTTCCGATGCAAAAATAATTTATAATAAGATATATGACTGTATCATTCATTCAGAATAATTTTCATAAAAACAGGAAGGTTAAGATTTATATGATTTGTCTGAAGGTGAGAAGTTCTATTTAAAACTGTGTCAAAGTTCATTTGGGAGATACTGAGTCATCTTTACAGATAGCCCAGAATATAAATAATGTCCTGGCAAACAGTATTAATAATGTCTTTCACAGAGGTATCATTAATAACTATAGTTCACATGGCTACAACTCCAAAAAAACGTTTTCATGGTGCAATAAACCAAAGAAGTAAGCTCAACAAGTTTATGACTTCATTAAAATGGTGAGCTGTAATTGCAACCTTGCAATCAGCAAATGCAAATGCTCTATTTGTAGTATTGCCGATCTTATTTTATGTATAGCTTTCTCTTCAGAGAAGGGGAGCTTACCCTATTTTTCTTGGATTTCGGTGCATTGAAAGTTTATTCTTTGGAAACACATTAGTAGCACAGAAATGGAATTGGGATTATGAAGTATCTGATGGCCTTTTCACACATTTATGGTGTGCCTTAAGCAATAGCACTGGTTGTAAAATACAAAAGGGCTAAAAAGAATGTAGTTGTCATCAGAGTGTATGTGTCCAGATTGCAAGCCAGAAAACTGTCACTGATAGTTGGGGTATAATTGACCACAGTGTATGATAAGCACATTATTGATTGATTAGTATGACCTAGTTGTATTTGAAATGTCGAAGAGGAAAATTGAGTTGTCATTTTATATCATGTTCTTTTTCAAGTAACAGATAAATATTATAATTAATGACTTTTCACTAAGGTTATCTAAAAAATTTAGGGAATATTAAACATCACATTATTCACAGTCATCATAGGTGAATATATTATTGATGAATATTGATAAATCTTTGCTTATACGAAACAGGACCCAAAAGAAGTTCATATACTTAAATAATGCTTTTTAATAAGATACCTATTCTGATGACATTTTTAATCATTTTACTTAGTGCATTGACTAAATTCACTAAATTCCTTTTACAATTTAGTAAGGTTTTATTTGTACTCAGTCCATGGCAAACTCAAATATTGATTAAGAAGGTTTAAGTTTGCTTTTGTCGAAGTTGCTTGTGAAACTCCTGTTGACTAGAAAAGGATTGAGAGTTGACCCATGCAATGCCTTGCTACCATTTTCCCTTATGTACGCAAAAGAACCTTGAATTTTCTCTGGTTGTTGAAAAAAACGTGCTTTAGCAAATGAATTTCCAAAGAAATGTTTTCAGCCTTGAAGTAAATCTCAAGGAATCCTCCAAGCTATTACGGATAAAACAAAGCCAAAAAGCATCTGCTGCAAGATACTGAAATGTTATCACTCACCATTTGTCTGAAGTGTACCTGCGAAAGGGGCTGCCTGCCAGTAGGAGACTTTTCCACCAGAAAATGCAGCTCTGTCTACATCTCTAGCATTTTGTAGGAAAAAGAAACATTCTGGCAAAATTCTCAATAGTAAAAAGTTTAACTAAATTGTTTGAACTTTTGTATTTAATTTTGGACTTCACAGTAATACAATTAATTAAGTTGATGGCAGTATCTTACGATGTCCTATGCAGCCCCTGAGTGTCCAAAGTTATTTCAATGTTTTGATTTCTTGAGATCAGGATTCTCATTCTACTTGAAGTGTCCCAGTTATGGACATGGGGCTACAGCTGTGATACTTGGCCCCTGGGAGGCATGCACCCTCCAGGATCAACACCCAAAAGCCAGCTGGGATCCCCCAGGGCTGCTCAAATAGCAACAGGGCTGAGCCCTAAAGCGTCTATGTTAGAGTGGGCTGAATCCTCCGTATGCTCATTTGAGTGTACTGATCAAAACTGTGGGGATATGATGGCAAATTGGCCACCTAGTTCCTGTGTACATATGTAGATGTAGGCATCCAGGTTCTCGTGCTTTGACCTGGGGTCGAATCCCACCCTTTGTTACATGAGCAAAATTTTTCAGAGTTGTATGAATCAGTGGAAGAATATTCTGATTTACCTGTGAACATTTAAAAAATATATTTTAATTTTAAGCATCAGCCTTTTTGAAAAACTGTGAATAGGCAACCTTTCCTGAGGAGAGAAGTAGCCCAGAAGAATGACGCGGAGGGCCTGAATGACTGGAAAAACAGCCACAAAAGATGCTAGTAATCAGATCCACCTGGTCTCTCAGGTGTGGATTTTGAGTGGAAGGCAAAACCTGCATGTGACAAGTATCCATTTTGCATGGGAAGTGGTTCCAGTAACACAGCAGAATGTTACTGGTAGCAAATGTCTTCCTGAAAGGAACAAAAGACAGTGCAAATGATGAGATCAGAAGCTCTCATGGCTTTGCCTTTACTTTAGTCCAGGAAAAATATTGCCGTTTCAAGAAACCACATTTACCCTGAAGCTAACCAGCTCCCACTTTCCCAGCAAAGCAAGGGCTCATCTGCCTCAGCACTAGCCTTTGGAGAGGGGTGGGCTTCTTCAGAAAGGTGGGCGATTCAGAGAATGAGGCAAATCTACCACAATATGTTTTAAATTTTCTTAGATTATCCATTTTCCGAAGCCAAAACTACCAAGTAGACACTTGCTAATTTGTTCTCTAAAATAAAAAGCCCAAGCAGTCTGCCTTCTCAAATCCTTCCTCAGTTTTCACATGTGAGGTCACACTCCATCCTCAAGTCCAACATCACATGATTAACACAGTCTTGAGTCTTGTGTCTGGGAGAAGCTTTGTTTTTTCACCTGAGACTAAATGACGAAGGACTGAGCAAAACTTCAGCCTCTCTCAACCAGGGAGCGCAGCAAGCATGGCATGCAGGGGCCAGTCAGTAGGCAGGAATCAGTGGTCAATTGATTAATCGCTTTTCTTATCCCCTATCCCCCACTGGGCCAGGAGATAAGTAGGAAAGGCATCATTATGGTCCAGGAATTATGTTGTCTGGTAGGATAAGGCAACACACCTTTCCTTAATCAAAGTGATGCTTAAAACACAGCCCAGCCTACAGGGTATGGTGGAGACTGTGAGGATCACAGATACTGCTGCACTGGAGTAGTGGTGCCACCGACAGAAAACAGGGAAAAGCACAAAGGCTAGGTCTCTTACTCTTAACCCTGAATCACCTCATCATCACCCCTCAATCATCTGCAGCAAAGTCAAAGGAACTGCCCCAGGTTATTCTCCAAAATACCTGACCGCATTTTCACTTCTCTGTTTTTCCCCGGAGTGGGATGTTTGCATGCAAGCACACATGTGCAGGGCTTGGATCCCTTGGGTGGGAAAAGGCATCAGGAGGACATCTCATGTAACCTCCTCCTACTTGGGCTGGTGAAATGTCTGGTGGGAGCAAACAGATGCTGACCCTACCTCTGAACTTAGTCATCAGGACCCCACCTACCATAAAGCTTCTTGATCTTCTGAAGAGCTGGAAAACAAAATCATATCTTTAAATAAAGAACAACTAGTTGTTTGACACAGTTGGGCACTCTGGGTAATGTTTTGAACAAATGTTTAATTACAAAAGGATGGTGCCTAAATTGTCATAATTAATCTGAACCTGTGCTAGAGTTCACGGCAGCCAAGACTTTTTACACTGGTGAATCACTCTCGTTGAAATACTCTGTGCTCAAATAGCAGGAAAAGCTGCTATTAGAAATCTCTGTAATAGCTTTCATGAAAGCTCTGGCTAATTTAGAGCCCAATTAAACCCAGAAATCCAATTATTTCTGAATAACATAATTGCAAGAAAGTAACTAGCATTGTAAGTATGCACTAGCTATTATGGAAGATGCTTTAATAAAAGAAAATCAGTTCTGAGCTGCTGAAAAGATGTGTTCTTAGTTATCATAAGGATGGTCTGCAAATTTCAGAATTCTTCTATTTTCACTGCTCTGCATCGGGGCAAGTAAAGACTCTTCTTGGTGCTCTGTAACTGGTATTATGTGCATTTTGTGGGTCCAACTGAAGAGCAGATAAAAGATGCTAGAGCAGAGCCATATACAGGTGCTTGAATAATCTCTGTTGAATGAGACCCCTACCAGGCAGTAAAACCAAAATCCCTCTGATCTCTCCTTCCCTTTTCACCACAAAAAACCACAATAAGATTGCTGTGATTTTAACATTAAAAAAGATAAACCATGATATAAAAATGACCTGATAATTTTGGATGTAAACTGACAATAAAGATGATGCTGGAAATGGAAAGCCTCAATGTAAATAAGCAGCAGTCTGACAATATGGGCTTGAACAGTCAGGGATGGGGAACTACATTCAGCTGGTAGCGATAAAGACTGATGTTCAGTAATTATTAGTTAATTGTGGGTGTAATTGTGAGCTGGACTACCTAGATGCACAAAAAGCCTAGAGAAAATAAGGTAGACCAGGCTGCTGCTACAGACTGACAATTTTGTTACTGGTGGGAAAGGGAATCACTTCCAGGCTGCCCATGACTTTTCTGCTGACCTGGTAGGCAGTGGTGGAAACCCAGCAGAAAAACCACTGCCCCTGGAGCTCTGTGGCTGCAGTCAGTGAACTCACGGGACCGCTAACCTTGTAGGACGTTTGCCTGAGCTCTGCAGTGCCTTAGCGAGGGCAGCACCGGAACAGCCCACTGCTGGAAAGCTGTCCTCAAAAGCACTGATAGTAAGGCAGAATGGAGAATTTCCACTCATCTTTCTCAACGTTGCAGGAGATACAACATGCAGTTTTGTGCATGAGGGACTTCATGTGGCTGTAGGCATGACTGAGTGAGGAGGAATTATGATGGTGGTGTAAAATACTTCATCATCGAACACATCTGCGCAGAAGGAAGTGGAGCTAGAAACTTCACCTAACCCAGTTATTTGCAGTAACTATACATTTTTTTACACCGGAAGCCACAGTTCAATTTTCAGTTCCTATTTAGGATAAATTTCCCTCTTGAATCAACTGGAGTTTTGCTTCAGTGAAGATTTATCATGTTAAAATTTAGCTTACTGTCTTTACTGCAATCTGTGTCCTGAAAGACAATATGAGTAAAGCACTGACCCTAAGGCAAGGTGGGAGGAGGAGGAAGAAGGGCCTACTGAAGGGGTAAGGATTTTCAAATTGTTATATATGTTAATAATCTCATGTGCTCATCCATATGCAAACAAAAAAGTATTTCATGAAATAGTTGGGTTCCATCACATGAATATTTGCTAAACAAATAAATGCCTTCAAACGAGTAGAGGGCTGATGCTATAAGGTTATCAGCTCAACTTTCTGCACAGTATCTCCTAATTTTGTGAAGGCCAAGGTCATTCAAGCAAAAGACTTTGTTTTTTTAAAGATATTTGAATTATGAGCACTTGAAAAGCTATCTGTAGAGTTGACAGAAGGAATTTATGATTTCAATTCCGGAAACTTGATAAAAGAAAGGAAATAAAGGCTAACTCCAAGGTGTAAATTAAGAAAAGAACGTGTTCATCTTCAGTAGCATATAAGCTCTTGTCTATTTGGGATGCTTAGACACAGCAACTTTGTTTAATATGCATTAGGACATAATTGCCCTGAAGGGAATCAGATATATAAAATGTAAGGCACTACTTGTACATTTTTATTCGAGAAGGTTAGTAGACCTTTAGGATTTACAAGAATAGCTTACTATATACTGTTTAGGAACAGAGCTCACGATCCCCATTCGAGACCATTTCAGTGCTAGAGAAATATATCTTTGTTAATGATGCTTTTAGCATGAGGGAATCTTTGAAAACTACATCTGCAGATATCAAGGCTAGGTGAAGGATTTCTCCAAGGATGATCAAATCAATGATCAGGAAAAGGTTATACAAATAGAGTGCATTAACATCGTCTCCTCGGTAAAACACACTAAAGAAATCATCTCAGAGAAATCGAATGATTTTACTAGTGCAAAGCATAATGCTCTGTGTGGTTGGAGGAACTCAGCCAGAATCCAGTTGCAGTGAATTATAGGTCTTTATAACCAAGTACTTTGTTGAATTTTTTTTTAATATGGTGTTGGCATCATGTCAAATTTACATGTTTGAGGTATAATTAGCCAGTCTGATTGCAAAAAAATCGACTATAATTTAAAAATATAAATTAACATAAAATGACAAGCATTGAAAGTTAATATCAACTCAATGTTCATTCTTTTGCATTCAAATGAGTCTTATTAAGTTATTCAGTCCATCTAAATATCGGTGTAATTTTCAACTAATACACAATGAGTTCCATAATCTGCCTCTCTCCCTAACCCTCCATTAGCTCTATTGTTTCTCTACAGTTTGTTACTCCAATAGATCATTTTAGAATTACGTTATTTCATTTTCCATGTAAAGTGCATAACTTAAGTTTAGAAATAAAATTTTGTTTCAAGCTAGACCTTTGGTGACCATGTGCTGTGTTGATTCTAAATACACTGTTACAGCTCATGGCCTTTCTTTGAAATGCACAGAAAGAAGCAATATATGAATTTAAACAAGCAAATCAAGCCAATTGGTTTAGAATTATGATGCTTGGTTTTCTAATGCATATTCAGAGTGGTAGAAAAGAAAGTATGAAATTTAATTGTACCATAAAACTGTCAGGAGAAAATATATACTGAATATCAAGCAGGATTACATTTCTTCCATAGTGATAATCTGTGGAAAACTTTTTATTTAAAGAACTGCTACATTTTTAAATGCTGTATTTCTGGACAGAGGGCAGTTCTAAGAACCTTGTCAATGAAAAAAAAGTGACAAAATATGATGCATTTTGTTCATTCTCTATAGTAGAACACAGAATGTGTCTGCACACACTCTGTGTTACTGAAGTCTATTTAGTACAAAAGACAAAATATCGAAAAGGGTAAAGCAGCTTATGTAGTGTTTTCTGTTTTTACAACAGTAGCACAAAACCAATAGCAGTTTGCAAGCTACAAAAACACAGAAGTTTCAGCTGATATCTGCAAGGGCTCTGTGGAGAATTTGTATTATTTATGTGCCAGAGGGCATAAACATAAAATTTACACTATACCCCATTACATGTGGAAACACACCTTATCATAATTTCTATTACACTGCCAGCAATTTGGTTTATGCACACACATGAACACAGCCATTGAAACTATTTTTTATCTTCATACCTCTTTAAGAAAGTAAAATTAATGGCTGATACATACAAAATAAACAAATTTTGTGTATACACCATGGCATATGTACATACATGTATCCACCAAGACACCTCTGAGAAATGAGTTTCCATTTTCTAGTAAAATGTTTTTACATCTGTAAATGGACATGCTGGACCAAGGAAACAATCCTGAGCCAACTTGGATGGGCTTTGCACCGAGTCCTGCCTGTTACTACTGATTTCACCAAGCTAAAGACATAAATGAACCCGTTAGGGAATCAGTAAGTTAAATTTACTGATCATGCTTCCAGTCACATACATTTAAGTGCACAGCTAGTTACTGTAATCAACTGTGATGACAACTAATGATCCAAAACCATTAAAGGGAGATAATATTAATGATATTGTATCTTGTCACTGCACCACCACTAAATTTAAAGGAGAGACTGTACTCCTCACTATTTCCCTAGGCATTTTTTTCTGAACAAGAGACCCTCTTGTGGAGTCAGTATTTTTAGGTTACTTGTATTTTTTTTCTTAAGAGACAGGTATTCCCATAACATTTTTGTGGCTGGTGGCATTGAGAACAGATTGTTTACTGCCAGTGCCTTAATCTCAAAAACAGTTTGAATATCTCGGTTGTCACTCTGCGATACATTCCTCTTCTTCCTGATACAGAGATGGGGCTATAGAGAAGTTCTGGTCGTTACGTTCATGTCTGCTTCTAGGGCTGATTTAAAATGGGAGGTGCATGGGTGCATGAAAGTGTCCTCTGTGCTGTGGTCACAAAAAAAAAAAAAAAAAAAAAAAGGGAAATCTTCGGGCCCGGGG
>VYXH01008613.1:685554-738171 GCA_013397275.1 Burhinus bistriatus | reverse complement strand
AAAATGTGCCCTTGGAAATTGAAAAAAAAAAAAAAAAAAAAAAAAAAGAGTGGAAGTCTTCGGTCCAGGTGGTGCGGACATGGTGCAGTGGTCCTCAAGTGTAAACAAACATCTCTCATGAAAAATGCAGTGTCTGAATTTGGAGGAAGAGACTTATGAGGAACTCCGGCATCTGCCTCCAGCTGCCTTTCTCCTACCTGACAAGTCTTCCCCATCACCTGCCAGTGCCAGTGCTGTGGGAGATGTAGTGAATATACGCGAAGAAACAAAACCTGCTGACAAAAAAAAGAACAATTTAATCAGTGATGGTCTAGAACTGTCTGACAGAGATCATTATCTTCATAATAAGGGACTTACTAGTTTGCATAACTTCTCCTTGCAATGATTTGTATTACTTGAACTTGCTTGCAAGCCCTACCTAATCATGTGTCTTGGGTCTTTAGACCCCTGTGGGATGGATTCAAGGGTTAAAATTTCAGCGTGGTCTTTGCTTTTCAGTATGCCAGAGCAGAGAGCGGTCTCCCTGTCAAACCAATGAGAAACAAATCCTAATGCTAGGACACCGAGGTGCTTCTACCCTCAGGCCACTGGTTAAAATCCAGCACAGCATCCAGCCCTACTCTGCTCCGAAGGCTGTTACTAAGTGACAGGCGTCTGGTGGCCTGGGTTTAACGAGCAAGTTGTATCAGCCCTTTTCTAGTGGAAAGGTGCTCACGTGTCTGCTAACTGATCCCCTTCTCACAGCAGAAATACAGAGTACCTAAATGCCTCTGGAGAGTAAATTGCCATTTCAGCCCCTATGGTAGTCCTTCCATAGCATCTTTCCTTTAAGGCACAGGCCTGTTTGCCCAAATCTTGGTAATCTTATGCCTTTTCTGAAAGGACAATAGAATTCTCAACTGGCCATGTCATGAGAGCACTGTGTATATTTTGAAAGGAAATATTTGCATTTTTTCAACACATACTAAGGAAATAATATCTTATCAACTTTATGCAATACACCTTTTATATTTCTGATATCTTTTTGCTGATAAGCTGTCTTAGGGTTTTTGAGAGGACCTATGGTCATATGTTTGTTCACTAAAGGCACTTACTGCTCCAAGGAGGTGAGAATCTGAGAGATGCAAAAGGTGCTCACCGTGAAAGAGATGAAGAGATCTGGGAGCTGAGGCAAGGCCAAAGTGACATAATCAAGTCATGGTGGGTTGTGTTTTGATCATATATCATGTTTTCTATTGTGCACATGACTTTGAGGGCTTTTGTTTAAAGTACAGAGACCGTTAGCGAAAGTGTCCCTCATCTGACAGGCGGAGGCTGAAGCAGGGAGATCTGGGAAAGGGCTATATAGATAAAAGCCTGCCAGTACATTGTGTGATGTAGGAACTACAGAGCATTTGTGCTAAGGGAGAAGTTTGAGAACCTGCTTAGTACCTCCCCAAAGAAATCCATTCTTGCACGCTGTTTCCAGACAGTCCTCCACTCCCCACATCTGTGAGAGAGGACACGCACAAATACTGCTTTTTCTTCCCGTCGTTGGAGCTGGATGCACTGTTTCAGAGCTAATCTGCCCCACGAGTTTCAGCAGACTCAGTACAATGTGGTACACCAGTGAACCAACACCCTTGTTAGCTGGGAAAAGACACTGCTTAGCTTCTTTAAGAGCAATCCACAGATCATTCCCAGCACAATAGAGATATAGAAACTGCCTTATTTATTAAAAGTGTGGTAGCGTGCTTGATTACATTTACATTCATAGTTAATTCCTGGCACTGCTGAACATATGAAAAGATAATTATGACAATGGTGCCAGTTATTTTTAAATGGCTATATGAATATACATTTTTTAAATGACAACGTTAAGCGCATGTCTTTATCAAATGAAAAATGTATGTCTGCTATTCATTCATTAGCAAGAATTTGCATCCACAGTAAAATATTTGGCTTTGACTGAAAGAAGGTTCATTATACCTCCAAAGCAAAAGTGCCGAATGAAGTGGAAATATTCTCTGAGTTTTGTTGGCAGTGTGCTAAAGCTGTGAGTAACGCAGCTGGGAGTGCTGAGGACTCTGAAGATTCCTAATGCCTACAACCCAGATGTTGTTCAGGCCTCTGTTACTCCCATTAGCAGAAGGTAAACGTGTTTGTGTAAGGAGAGGGCAAACAGACCACTCCGTGTGTATTGAATTTTTAAAAATATATAATTGAAAAGGTACACTGAGATCTGTTTCAAAGCATACTAGCAGGGCACTGAAAGTTACGTTTTGAGACTTTAGTTAAGCTTCTTACTTCTTAATCCACCATCAGAAAGATTGCTGGCTGTCCTTTTGATGCAATGTAAGAGTTAGAGGGTTGAGTGATAAGATTTCTGACCTCTGTCACACATGAGGACACTTACCCAGAGGGAAAAGGTTTGTGTGTACTTAACTTAGGAAGAGAGCTTCACAGTCCAGCAAGAAGAAATGAAGAAACCTGAGTATGCAGATGTTTCAAAAGAGGGTAACTGAAATTTTTGTGAATCTCAGGCTGGCAGGCAAATTAGCAAAAGAAAAAAGATGAACGATGAGTGTGTAGGGTCGGGAAACATCATGCTGGAAGGCAAGACGGAAAGGATCTCCAGCAGTGTAGTCTCTATTCACAGTGTTAGTTTCCTACTCCGGAGCTTCCAAGCAGCAGTAACTTTAAAAATGTTCTTCAAAAATCTCTTTATTCAGTACACTGAACTGAAATGGGGCAGGGAAAGTCATAAAACAGTTGCCCTGACGTACTGACTGCCAGTGTGCAATACATCAGCACCATTGCCCAAGAACATGTCTTCAAACCTTCAGTAATTTGTTGGTTTTGAGGGATTCTATGAAAAATTTGAATGCTGGGGGATTTTTTGGCAAATTCCAATGAAATATTTTTCTTTATGATTTTTCCCTAGACAGTCCTATGATGTACTTGGTGCTGCAGCAAGACCCTAAGATTGAAATTATAAGTTTAATTAGTAAGGGTGAACTTCTACATGCTGTCACTAAGCTGTCTCCATGGTGTTGTATTGGTGTAGGACTGCTTTTATGACTAGAAAGGTACATGCAAAGCCCATTGAAGTCAGGGGGTATTAACAGGTACATCGAAGACAGAAATTATGTCCCTTAAAATGGGAGCTAGTAAGACACTTCTGAAGCTGTCTTTCTGTGTTTTGCTGAAAGCTGGAACTTCTTCAGGCTAGGCGACAGTACTGAGAGGACACGCCTTTTTCAAAAAGTTCTTCAGAATTCATTTCTATATAGTGTAATAATAACAATAATAACCTTACTGTGTATTCTGGCTTACAAGTCACTTGCAGTTTTTCTAGTGATATTCAGTGGCAATTGGATCAGCCTCACAGTGAAGGAGACCTTTACAATAGCAGCTAAGGGAAATGAGAGGAATGAACCATTCTGGTCCCTGAAGACTTTAAATCCTCCAAACATTTGCTTTATCCTTGTTCTCTTTTGGGGGTGAGTGGAATTCATCCTTGTTCCTGGACTTGCAGTAGAGCTCAGCTGCCTGGGTGATTGCACAAGGGATTTGGAGATCAATCAGGATCCAAACCCAAGCCTCAGCATCTCAGTCCCTCTCTGCAGTAAGTGACTCTTTTATATGAAAAGGCAGAAAGCTATACCCTTGAAATCAATGAAAAAACTCCTGCTGCCTTCAGAGAGTCTGAATTTCATTCTAAAAAGGGCTGGTATGTTTAATGCTGCTGAAACGAAGAGTTTCAGTAGGAATGTCCTAGTAAACTACATTTTGACTGATCCTGGACAGAATCTTGAATAAAAACTAATTGCATGATTCAGACCACAAGGAGAATGAGATGGGCTTAAAAATAAAAGTAAAGAAATACATGCCTTAAAAGCAGTCACCTTCTGGCACTGGAGCTACTCAGACTCACTTGGTTACCTGCTCAGAATCCCTCTCTTACCCAAGAGCACTAAAAACTTGCTTATCCTCCAGAAATAAGCAATTCAGTTTTGATCAGTGGCTTGAAGAACTAAGACTTTAAAACTAGTGATAAAGACATGGGGGCTGGTAGGTCAAGGACTTCCAAATAAGCCACTTAACTTGTCCTTTCAATTCTGCTCCTGGGCAGAGGAAGGGGAGCGGGAGCATTGCCTCTCTGCACCCAGCGCTGACGCTTGGCTCTGGGGAGGAAAAGGACTATGAGTAGGATGGCGGGAACCAGGTCCCTCATGAAGAGCAGGTCCTGGGGCCAGGTACCTGGACAAGCAGGGCATGCACATGAGATCCTGAGGGGTGACTAGGAAGAAAGGCAAGGAAAACAGTGAACAAGTATAAGCTAGGACACGTAGATGATAGCAGGGCCATGACATGCTTGTCAGGGTTTGGGGAAGCAGTGACTGGAAGTAGATGTGGTGCAAGACCCTGCTCGGAGTACTACAGAACAATGAACACATAGATGCCAAACTCACCAGTTAAATGTGTGCATCAGTAAACACAAGGGTGGGTGGGTGATGAAAGAGGCAATCTGGCAAGTACAAGTCTGGGCTGATGACCGCACATTCAAACCAACCTGAAACGTGAGAAATAAGGTTACTGATACAAGCGCTGTCGCCCCAGCAGGCACACTGCCTGTGCACACACTGGTGTGTGTTGTGGGCTGACCCTGGCCAGCAGTGAAACACCCACAGGGCTGCTCTGTCACCCACCTCTCCCAGCAGGGCAGGGGAGTGAATAGGAAGAGCAAAAGCAAGAAAACTCATGAGTCAAGATAAAGACAGTTTAGTAAGTCAAAAAAAGAGGAAAAGCCAAGCGATGCAAAGGCAATCACTCATCACCTCCCACCAGCAGACTGATGCCCAACCAGCCTCTGAGCAACATCTGCCTTGGAAGCCAAAGCTGCTCCACCTCCTTCTTCCTCTAACCCAGTTTTATTGCTGAATGTGACATTATATGGCATGGAATATCTCTTTGGTTAGTTTGGGTCAGCTGTCTCAGCTGTCCTCTCCCAGCTTCTTGCCCACTTCCAGCCTATTTGCTGCGGGATGACAAGAGGGCAGAGTGGGAAAGAGTGCAAGTACTGCTCAGCAATAAGCAAATCATCGGTGCATTATGGACACTTTTTTTAGCCACAAATGCAAAACACAGCACCATACAGGCCGCTATGAAGAAAGTTAACTTCATTCAGGGCAGACCTGTTACAGTGTGAATTGTATTATGCTGGGAGTAAGCAAAGCCTCACTGAAGCCTTATTAATTCAGAATAAATAGCAAAATTGATCTTGTTGTTGTACCACATAGTCCAATGCTACCTTCAAACCTGGCACAGACATTGAGGCGGGGGATCTCAGGTGAGGCTGCTGTATGTCTGCGGGATTTCATGGACTAAATCTGTGCATAACTCCTCTGACACTTCCAGTTCACATCATACTTACTGCATGTGCCTGAACCATCTGTGTACTGCACGTGTCTTTAATGTGGCAGACCCTGAGGTTGCCAGATTTCTGGCTAGTCAGATGAAGCTGCTGTGTAGGTGTTCCCATAAGTTGCCACGTGTCTGGAAGTCCAGCAATTATAACAATTTCTTTCCTCCCTCAAATACTTCACAGCTAAAATTTCCAGAAAATAACCACAGCCTGCAGCAGACAGTCTGATGTATGGTAGCCATACTTCCAAGATAATTTTCAGTTTTAATTTACTGTGTCAGGGAGATGAGTGTATGAGAGAAGGGGGAAAAAGCATGTACAGTTTATACATAGAAACAGTGGTTACTCCAGTGTTTTAGTTAATGTGCCCTATTTTTTCAACAGAAAATTTTGTAGCAGACTTCTGTGAATGTGTGCGTGTGTGTAATGAAGGCTTGAGAGAACAATATAACACAAGAACAGTACAGATTACTCATTGTAAAGATAATATTAAGAAGATGAGACTATTTAGTTGTTTCATGTTCAAAAACAGAACAAATGGCCATTATGTTGTGCAAAGCCTTCCAATTTTCTGTTGTGTGCTGCCTTGCAGGTGCTCTATGACCATCTCTGTGAGCTTAGGTAGCTAGTGAAATCTCCCTTGGGGTCTACTGCCCAGACACGCAAGTGCACAACAGCTCTGTAACACGTTTACTTAACTTTTTGATCATTATGAAAGAGCTGCTTCGTTCAGCTTTAGCGTGAAGGAGGGTGGGAGCACACAACTGTACAACAAATTCCCACTGCTCGCTTCACCAGCACAAGCGCAGGACAGCCAAGGGGTTGGGACGTTCTTAGTTTCTCCCAGGCACTGCTTTTCCCGCCTGAGTTTTCTCATGCCTGTCTAAGTAACTTCTGGAACAGCAGGAAAGTCCTGCTGAGGACTGATATGGAGATGCCACGTACTTCCAGCTCCTGTGGGCTGCGGCAGGGGCTGTACCTGCTCAGTGTGAGGGCAAATGAGGCACAGAAAGAGTTAACCAATGGTTTCAAGGCTTTGACAGGGGTGGATGTAGCCCACTATACTATAACGTAAGAAATTCCACTGGGAAAAAAAAAAAAAAGAAAAAGACAAGTTAGAGCTAGCTGGTAAAACACTACACGACCCTGGTATAAAATTAACAGTGATATTTAGAGGACACATTGCAGAGTGGAAAGAGAGATGGAACGGATATTTGATCCTGTATGCATTCATAGAAACAAGAACAATGTTCTTGTTTTTTCCTGCTAAAGAGACTTAGACCGGACAAATATCTGTTTCCTTCTTTAATTTCTTCTCCTTCTGACAGAAACAACCCACCAAACCCTTGAAAATTGGCTAACTCCTTAGGGTAACAATGACACAGTCAGAGGCAGATTTTTTTCCAGAGGACTCGGGGTCCATGCGGTGCAGAGAATAATAGTGAATCAAGGCAAGAAAGAATATATCGCTTACCTAACAGGGATGTGGTTCATTCATTAGTCCGGGCATGCTAGACATCCTGCGATGCAGGTATGATCCTCACCATCAGCTTCAACACCTCGTCTGCACTCACAGGTTGATTGGTCTGTAAAACCCCTTCCTCTTGGCTGCCAGAAGTTGGAGGGTTTTTGCAGAAAATCAAAGCGCAGTTGTGCAATCGAAGCCTGTGTCATGAGGTGCAGGCAGGAGAGAGGAGAAACTGAGGTTGCACAGAAATACTGTAAATCTATTTTCTAATTTTTAAAATTATTTTATGAGCGGTTCTGTAATGTTTTAACACCATTAAGCGGATGGCAGAGAAAGGGAGAAATGATAGGCTGAGGGGATCCAAAAGTTTGGAAAGGCCAGTTAGGAAAACTTGTCCGAACAGAGCTTAACATTGTTGGGAATGGGTTGAGGGGCAGCAGGGGACAGCATTTTTCCTTGTGGGTGGAAGTCAATAAACACCGCTCATGCAGAAAACCCACGCTTTACTAGCTGTGCTGTACCTTTGTTTGTTTGCATGTATTTTTCATACTGCTCATGAAAGTCCCATTTGAAAGCACTTTTCAAAAGGATTAAAGCTCATGGCCGTGGATTACTACTGTTTCATACCCAGAGAGAGCAAGTTATTGATTCAGAAAAATAGAGCTTTTGACTTCATTGAACGTGAATGTGTATTTATTAATATTTATACACTCCTCTGGAGGTCCATGGTGCTGTGCAGACCACTGAGATGACAAGGTCCCTGCCCTAGGATGCTTACAAGACAGACAACACAATGAATTACCACATTAGCTAAGAAGGGTCACAGAGGGGGTGAAAGAGGAAAGGAAACAACAGAATGCAAAAGAAAGGGAATTTATTTCATGAAAGACCCATTATTTACAAAGCATGGCCATCAGGTAATTTGATTCCCTCTGGCTTTTATTTTGGATTTGTTTTTCACTTTGTTTTATTATGTTTAATAATCAGGCATGGGTGAGATAGTGCATAACACTAGAGCTGCGATTAATGATGAAAGACTAAGAGAAAGCTGTGGCTCTCGAGGAGGGATTTGAGGAAGAAAAGCATTCGGTTTTTCACTCATTAGAAGCAGGCAGGCTCAGGCACAGAAGAGTTTCACACTTGCGTTAAACTTTAAATTAACCACATGTGTAAGTCTTTATGGGAATAGGGGACTAATTGGGTAGATTAGAATACAATTAACTGTGAAGTCTGGCTAGCACTAACTGACAGTGTTTAAAGAGTGGAAAAGCTGCTAAAATCCTGTCTAGTTAAAAAAATAGCTATGAAGACATGTGGGGAGGAAAGGGAAGGGACCTTTTGCCATTACAGGATGAATGCCAGCAAAAGAAGTACAGATGAACTTGCTGCTCTGTATTGTTGCTATAACCTTACTCGGCTACACTGATTTCTCTTCCAAGATCCATTTCAGTGATCTCCTTTCAACTAAGCCCATTGCTGACCCACAGAAACCTTCATCATCCTCAGAATTCACAAACAGGAAGATACTGTGCTGCCCCAGAGCTGGTGGAGCAGGGTCAGCTAACAAGAACCTTCTCCAAAATTTAGCGCTGTTTCATCACGATCTCTCCTGAAAGGTCCTAAGTGCTTTTAAGTACTTTCAGAAATGATCACAGTTATCCAAGCATCAGAGCTTTGTGGGCATATTTCCTGACCATTCAACCATCTAATGAAACACAGCTAAAAAGTTATGCCAGAACTTTCTAAGAGATACCAGGTAGTTTATTCTATTCATACATAAAATTTAGCGATACTTTAAAAAGCAGCCTCTTTCCAAAGTACATATCTTCCACCTGCCAAAGATGTAAAAAAAAACCCTTCATATTTTTGGAGTTCTCTCAAATGTTATGAATTTTTAAAAGAATGCTTGGCTTTCCTAAGATTATCATCAGAGAAGACAATTTAGAAGTAGAGGTTTTACGTCTGGTATCTGCAGGAACTGGAACTTGGTGTTGCTAAGTCTTATACCATTTGCAAAACAGGTAATGGTGAAAAGTGTCTAACGATTTCCTCTTTTGGAGGAATGACATGGAAGAGTCGGACCCTGTGTTTGAATCTGTTTGACCTTCAGTGCTTAACTGCCCTTCACAATGCAGTGTGTAGAGCCCTCTCTGTCTAAAGAAGATCTCTGATCGAAGGAGGAAAAGCATATGCTGAAATGTCTCCAATGATGGAACTGCTTGGAATAAGAAACTCATTAATAGCTTGTAAGTTACTTTGAGCACCGTATGTAAATGACAATTTTGTTTTTATTTCCAAGATAATAAAAATAAAGTAGTGCATTTAAATGTTCAAGCAATACAACTTTTGCTCTTCTTATAGACAAATAATTATGTTTGATCTCTGTTTTGCCTTTTTTCCTAAATGTGCATTCGGCATTGTATATGACCATACAGGTAGTCACATACACAGGTGTGTGTATATAGGCATAATCAAAGACCATCACCTTCCAGTCTTACATCCCGAGTTATGGTCACATCTACCATGAATCTGAAGAGAGGATGATATTCACCTGCATAGAATATAAATAATGTTGAAAACAATAGTTATGATGTGCTTTAATAAAGCACAAAAATTACATCACCTAAGTGAAAGTGTCACACTTACTTCTGTTATCTCCTCTGCCCTCACGGGCTTGTCTTATCACTGGAAAATTGACCAATCCAAACAGGTCTTTAAATATTAATTGCTCAAGTTTCACAGTGATTTTAGGAAAATTAATTTGAAAAAAATAAGGTATTTCCAACTGAGTTTCCATTGTTTTTGTAAGTTTTTGACAAGCTGTTAAAAATTTGGCTTTGTCAAACTCCCCATTTGACAACATAATCTTTTGTAAAAGTGGAGCCTTGAGAGTTGTGTGTTAATGGTGCTCCACACTTTATTGCATATTGTCAGACGAAGGGTCATTTTCAAGAACATCTTTGCCCTGTCAAGTACTTACCCATCTAAGAAGCATCAGTGAAACCAAGGTGTCTCCTGCTTCAGTACAGGCTGAGCAATAAACGTGAGGGCTCCACTGCCTCCTCCTGAAGACTAGTTAGTAAATGGAGAGGACGTAAAGTCTACAGTTACGTTTTTCTTATGTATTATCTGAATTTTATGATGGCTAAAACTCACTTAAGAAGAGTCACCTCTGATTTTTATGTACAAGATATAAAGAAATCCAGCAGCATGATTAAGCTTGTATAACATAATCTCAGCACATTCATGAATGCGGTGTCCCTAAATGTAAGCTGCCGTTGCAGTGAATGCTCTTGTTTTAGTGTGCTTGGGGTGCTGTGTGCATCGTGTTCTGTTACTCCCATTTGTGCTTGCCAGTCTCAATCCTCTATACTTTCCAAATTAGTGTAACTTTTCCCTTTTGCCAGAATCTATATTAACTACTTTCTTTAGCCTTCTTGGTATTGTATTGCTTTAAAAAAATCTCATGCAAAGGATTAATCTGATATGACTTTGAGTTATACTAATGACAACACAAGGCCTGAATATAACCACTTGTGTATACTATAGAATATAAACACCTATGTGCAAAGTATTTAATCAATGGATTCAGCTATAGTAGGTGAAATCTTGTTATATACAGCCTGGGTCTGTTCTCTTTTAAGCGGGGCATTTCCATTGCTGTCAACAAAGGACAAGACATTTACAGATAAAGCAAGCATAAAATTCTTGTCCCTCAACTTTTCAGTAATTTAAAGTATACTGAAATATTTTATAAAAACATGCTTTTTCACAATAAGCACTAAAGAAACCCCCAACTTCTGACAGTCTTAAATAGGACTTTTTTTGCTGACATGAACACCAGTTCTTAATGTGGATTCAAGCATTTGGCTAATTTAAAATTTATTTTTAAACTGCTGAGAGGTTTATATTTGGAAACAGCTGCTGAGCATGGCCCTGTAGCTACCTTTAGCAATGTTTTATTGTCTTGACTAAGCTCATAATGGTGATTCTCTGCTCTACCACTGACATCTTAATGGCTGCCTTACCAATACTGATGTTGTAGGAAGTATATGGGACTGACTTTTACATCTATAATGATATGGTAATGTGAGCCATTACAATGTCAGCGGTGGTTTATTGGCATTATGGTTTAAGATTATGAGGGTATTACAATGCCATTGCAAACAAATACTGCTGTTTTTAAAATAAGCAGATGAAGCACAGAAAAGTGCCAAAATAGTTGTAATATTAAATTCACAATAGCAAGATAGTGTTTGCTTAAGGCAGCCACTACCCTAAAATTCATCTGTTATCTGCATAATTCAGCAATGCATACTGTGCAGTCATCTGCTGGAGATTCCACAGCATCAGGCAGAAATAACAAATGACCCAGGGTAAATACATTTGCCCATTTTGTGCTTTATAGGATTCAGTCTAATTTTAGACCCTATCAGCTGGAGGATCAGAGCCTGCAGTCAGAAACCGGGGAGAATATCTCTGAATTTCCAAAGCCAACAGCATACAAAACAGAACAGCCTTTTTTCCCCCCTGGTTTTCCAGTTCCAAGAGGAGGACAGTTAGAAGCAGAAATAGGAAACAGTAGAAATCAGACAACATTGTCTGGTAAGAGCTTTTGTAGATCAGAACAGCAGATCTGTGAACATGAGTACTGGCTAGACTGCAAACTGACCTGAAATTCACATATGACCTTGAGGTTTCCAGAGGAGGATTTTGAAAAGCATTTGAGAAAAGTCTGTTCCCACGCAGTCCCTGTTTACATGCCGCATTGGGCTTTCTTATCTAAACTCTTCCCAGGAAAGAAAATGAAAAAGAAGAATTTTCAATTTACTTGATACTAAGTAGTTTGATTAACACTTTACAGGAAATTTGGAGCAGACTTAGTGAAGAACTCCTAAGAAAAGGCCAAAGAAATGAGTTTTACATTGGGTTCCTGTCTTCTGAGGGACATGGTCATTTTTGCCTCCTAAGAATATAGTGACTTCTTCTACATAAGCAAGTACTGTAGCACAACAGGAATAGATCTATAAAGCAAACCAGTTGGTGCTGTGGAACCAGCATCCACACTATTCACGTTTTGGAGCTTTGTTGCAGATTAGTTTGGACCAGACTCTTCTGGTCTCAAGGACTGAACACTGGTTAGTGGTTGGAGAGCATTGCATATACTTCTGGAGTGCATCCTCTGGTTTACTTTCACCTGAAACAAATCCTGTTTGTGCTTCTGTGTGATAGCTCAGCACAAAGTCAAGCACATTTAAGTGGAGGCAATTGGAAGCTTCCCGTAAAAAATGTGTTCCTGATCTGAGCTAACCACTAATGGAGATGTACCAAGTGAGTTCCATGCTCCTGATCCAGTCCTACAAAAGCTTATTTTTTTTGGCTCTGACTCTTCTTCTGTCTCTCAGTGGCTTCATATCTCTGGTGGAACATAGCTGTTGTGGGAAATCAGAGCTGACAAAAATATCTCAGCCCTGAATCTGAGGACAGAGTTAGTTCTGCAGAATGCTCGGAGTGCAACAGGAGTGAAGGCAGCAGGAGGCAGCAATTGTTGTCATGTACCATGATATACAGAACAAGGGGCAAAGGATTCAGATGAACATTTGGAGTTGAGCCTAACCCCTTGTTGTCACTAACCTTACAAAGCCCTGAGTAATCCTGCCATAGAACTGATCTTTGCATCTTAAAAATAGCTGAGATGTTTATTATCTCCATTACCTTTACACGGAGGTGATACCAGAATCCACTCCTCTCGTAGTTAGAAGCCTTTTAATTTCTGTATGAAGTTTTTTCAGACCAGTATATACCCATTGTCCCTGCCTCAGCCTTGCATCTGTGGAAATAATATTGTTTCTCTCAGAAGGATTTACAGAGAAGAGTCGTGTCACTGCTCAGCCTTGCAACAGCAGATTGCCATGGCCAGGCTTCTTCACAACCTATCAGAAGATGGGTTTTCTCTCCTTTGATCACCTCTGCACTGGTGAGCCCATCAGGATGAATTTCCCTTCCTGGAGCTTGACCCTGCTGGAAATACTGATATATCCTCAGATTCCTCTAGTGTGTCTTTATTGCCATAATATACTGGCACTTCACAGTCACCATGCCTTTACCTAGGATAACCAGGTCTTTCTCCTTCTCTCTTATTTCTAATAGGGTTGCTCCCAGCTTTTAAGAGAAACTTTTTCTGTAATAGAATATCTTTACAGGTATGACCTTTCATGGCTATTATTAAATTCCCTCTGTTACTTAAGTCTTCAAGGTTACACAGCCCCTGCAGTATAGCACTGCACTCTGGACCTTTTCTGCAAAGGATGCCTCAGCAAATTTTAGCAGTGTCTGCTTTTTTTCTATGCCTTGTTCATGCATAAAATTCCCTCCAGCTCAAGAGTTCCTTTTCCTTTACGAACAGTATTATCTCTCCTTCAGCTAGTTAGGTATGCAATATAGAAATCCCATATTAATATCCATCTTTTACTCTTTAATAAATAATTTTCCATTTGATGTGGTAGCTTATACTTTTTGGAAGACTCTTGCTAACTGTGTTTAATCTGTCTGGAAAATAACATACAATATCTAAGAGTTCAACATGTAAACTGCTAAGCAGATGACATTAACAAGTTGAACTATTTTCAGTCAAGTGAAGTACCATATGGAAACATGAAGCCCATGCATGGATCACTGGCTCTGCCCATGGATCTGTTAGGAAATACATAGTCTTCCAGTTAACCAAGGCAACAGTGGACATTTTACCACTGAAATGTTTTGGGTATCCAGAAAGCTTGAAGAATCTAGAAGCCCCCAAAATCAGAAGGACTTTGTGGGTCACCTGGTCTGAGGATGAAGGAGGTGGTGAAGAAGCTTTTTGCATCATTCACCTCTGCTATCAGGGTCATGTCAGGTTCTGCTTATCTTTTAAATTGGATATGCTTTTTCCAGTTTTTGGTTTAGGATATTGAAGGTATTTACAAATGACTTATTACAGGAAAAATAATAGCAACAAGAAAACCCCCAAAGAATACTTACCATTGCTTTTATATTAAGCTCACCCTGATTACATTAAAGGTTATAACAGTTCTTCCAAGGTCCAGTATGGCAAATAACTGCAGAATTTGAAGAGTCCTGTTCAGCCTGAAAAACAGAACAGGTCAGCAGCTATTTGTTGATCACAGCTAATGCACTCAGCTGTTGACTATTTGCAGGTAACAGTCTTCACAAATAGTTTACCACCATCAGAAATGTTGTGTTAGTAACAAAGAAACGGTAGCGTTCATTGCACCCTTTGCCCAAAGGAGAGTTAACTGTGTGTATTGACTGAATCATAACAGAGAAGACTGACCTGGGTAAAAGATATTCCACCCAAAGCACAAGATCTTTCCATGGTGGCTTGAGTGAGATCTGAGGATGGCGGCTGCAGGATTGCTCTGGAGATTTTCTGCTTGAGTCTTTACAGTCTTGTTTAAAAAGGAGTTAAATCCTAGGTGAGAGTTTGCGAGATGGCACTGAGTAGTTAGTTTTCATTATTAAATCCTGAGTGGACTATGATATGATTGGAAATTAATCCTCGACACAGGAGATAGATATAAAAAATGTCTGTGAGCAGACATCACTCTTCCCTTGTGTGTCATGTTTTTCCCTTTGTCTCTTGCAGTGGTTGGTTTTCAGTTCTTTAGAGGTGGAAACTCAGTAGAGGTGTGGATCTTTGTAGACATTTCATGTATACAGCTCCTTCTACAGCATGTAGAAATTAAGAATTACGTTTTTCTTGATCACCTTTAGCAAACTCCTCAGAAGTTGTGCACAGAATACTAGGGGGTCTTCTGATTACCGGCTGAGCTAACTGTGATTAGTAATGCAGGTTATGGGATGCTGTTTTTATGTGTAAATGGACACAATCCTGTCACAGGCTGAATTTTTCTGTAATGCAAATGATAATGAGGATTATGGTAGAAAAGGGAGACTTTTCATTTATACTTCTCGGGAGGCAAGAAAAAAATTGGACCTGATACCTGCTTTCTGAGGATGGCACAAGCTTTTTTCAGACCGATGGTGGCAGAAGTGCTGTCACGGTTGCCACAAATCCAAGAAAGGAAAGTTTGGGGCAACAGTAAATTCTGAAAAGTGGAAATTGTAGTTATTGGGAAGAATTAGGCTAAAGGAGCCCTGTGGAGAGGAGCAAAAGGAGAGTGTGCATTGTTGTGCAGCAATGTGGGAATCCAAGGGTCTTCTCTCTGGTCAAGAGGTGAAAAATATACATTTAACAAAATGCCCCTTGCCACTTTGTAGTTTTAGATGAGCAACTGCAGCATTTCTAACAACACATTTGTAAAACCACTTATGCAACAAACCTCCAGGCAAGATGTATGGAAACAACAGAGGGGGATGCCAGCAAAACCGAAAAGAGAGGTTCAGAGGCTAGAAGAGGAAACCTACTGAGTGGCATAATATGCCTGGCATGTAGATACATATGCATAGCTCCTCATCAGATCTTTCTCCTTTCCTCCATCTCAGCAAGGGGTAGCTAGTTATCTCACCCACTGACCTGTGTCTGTCAGCAGGCTGCTTGGCACAGGCAGCAGGGAAACTAATTCTTCTCTGCAAAGGGAGAGGTGGAAATGCTGTGAGGGACTGCATGACACAATCAAATAAAATGCAAGACCAGAGGTAAGAGCCTGTCCGCAATGCCTAGAAAAAGCTTCACTGGTTTCTTCAGTCCTTGTATCCAGCTGAGAACTAACAGCCTGAGCTCTGTCAGCTCAGCTGGGGGCAGTGATCAACAGAAATTGCCAAAGAGCAAGGGCCACGGAGGAGGGTACCAGCGGGCTCTAACGTGGCATGTGCTTCTGGGGTGCCAGAACCCTGCCATCCTACTCATTTCTCAGTGAAATAAAACTCCAAGCTTGGGAGTTTACAACCTCCTTTCAAAGCCCCAAGCTGTCACTAAGATGCAACCACATTTTCACAAGCATCATTTACATTTGGAAGTGTTGCTAGATTGCTCTGCAGACCCATTGACAAGATATTGCAGCTAGCTTTTTCAAGAAAACTAAATTTCTCTGAAAGAGGCAGCCAGCACTTCTCTTTTCCCAGACTGAGCTGGAGAGGGAGAAGTTCAGTCGTGTCAAACCTCTAGTGTTTTAGCAGGTCTGTTCAGACTGCCAACAGCAAAGCTACTTCTAGGGCTCCACAAGCCTCGTCAACAGGATCTAGCCTGGGAGACCATCAGCTCCTATCACATACCAGCAGGCCACATTAAAGCCATTGGACACTAACAATTTTCAGTAACTACCAGACTGGATTAAATTCCAACAAGAGGTCAAATGCCTTAACGTTCCTCAAAAGGACTCTTGTTCTTATTACTCCAGTGGAGGCTGTGTACATAATCATATTCTCACATGGATAAGCATGCACAACTAAATCAAGAGCTAAAAGTACAGGTTCAGCACCTGCTTTATCCATGAGGGGTAGGATGACCTGAGTTAGCCCACTGGTGCAGCGGAGAAAGCCAGAGGTATGTCTCCAGTACCTGTGCTACTCAAACAGAGTCTGTTATTGCTACTGAAAGAAAAAAAATCTTGTTTAGAAATATTATATAAATGGAAATGAAAAATCCTCCAAATTCTGTAACTTGAGGAGAACTGCATAAAGAATATGAAGTGTTTGCTTTTGTTGTTATTATTGTTTAGAAAATCATGGTTTTGACAATGCAAAACTGAAGGTGGCATTTTCCAAAGTGCCTGAATGATTATGGGGTATTTCTGAAAAATTGCAGTCAGAAGATGTAGTATAAGACAGGCAAGAAACATTCAGTTAAAGTTACTGCCCCAGTCCTATCTGCCTCTTCTGAGAGATGTGTTCAGAAAGAAGTATAGACAAAGCATAACATTTCTGAAGAGAAACCTGGAGCCAGGACCAAAAGAAAACAGGTGGTATTCACACATCTGACTGTGTCACCTAGGATGACCTTGACAGTTAGCACGGTGTCTTAGGAAGAGCTATGAGCAATTCAGGCAGCCTCCTACCTGGGGCTGCCAGACCCTAACTCAACCAAAGGAGAGATGTAGCGGTCAGGCTGTGTCTGTAGATACTTTGCTTGGGCATAGCAGTTACCTCACTCCGTTGATTAAACAGGGAGCTGAGGATTTTCAATGTGAGCCTTTCAAAGCCGTCCAGAAGGTAGGATACTTAATTCCATATAATTCTAATATGGATTGACTTTCCAAATCCCTCAAGATTAGCGGTGTTGCTAATCTTCAAAGGAAAATCCCTGTACATCTGACTCCTGAAAGCCTTTCAGAGAGTATTTTGAGGTGGAGTTGTTGTTACATTAAGAGTATTCAAAAAAAACCCTATCAGCTTGGTTGAGATAGCTAAGCATTTTGTCTTGCTTATGTTTTGCACACTCTTCTACTCATTGACTGCAGTCTACTTCATAGGGTGATTAGGGGCCTGCATTTGGAACTTTGGATATTTCTTGTATCAGTGATCTTTCCTTGTATTTACCTTTGGTGCACTCAGACACCTCTGGCCTTTTAGTCTTTAGTTTGATACAGAGTGCTGAGAAATAATTTATTGTCACTGGTGAGCAGGGCTTTGTGAGACAGATGTTCCAGGAACAGCAGACCTAGAAGGACCCGAGCTTTCTATAGGCATATACATTTTTTACAGACTAAACAGTTATTCCATATTGTCTTTGATTTCTGGAGACTTGATTCAGTAATCTGTGTGATCCCTTGCAGACCTGTGCTCCCATATTCCCAGAAACGCACAATGCTTTTAAACATCTGCTTCATGCCTGAAACAGCAAACGCTTCCTGTCCCTCTCATTTTAACCTATTAATTATGAGTTTATCAAATACACAAGTCCCAAAAGTGAAATGGCTAAAAATTCAAGTTCCACATCTCAGTAACAATATTAACCATGAAGCTGGTGGTTATGCTGGATAATGGCTGGCTAGTGAGAGCATTAACAGACCGTGGCAAATCTTGTTAGCTTTAAATACCTTGAGAAAAGACACTAGACTGCTGATAATGACTGCTTTGTCAAGAATTATCGATAAAAGGATTTTTAAGGAATAAGAAAATCACTCATGTGAAGGAAGAGGGGTTTTTTCCTCCTTAGAGCTTTCAGGATGGTTGGAGATGATACTGAAAACTCAGGAAGTGGGAAGATGACGCTGGCAATCGTTTAGTTTTAAGGATACGGAGTAGGGCAGCTGGTGTGTAATCGGGGTGGAAGGTGGTCTGTGCTGTGTCAAAATTCATAGCTACATGATTCTCATCCTTTCTTCTTTTTTCTAAGAGAAAAATAAGTACAACAAATTATTGAAATGAGAAGTTCTAACATTGAATATATTGAATTGCTTGAAGGATTATGTTTCTCTTCACTGTGGCTACATGTATCAAGGAGGTGTCTTACCAGAGAACACCTTTATCTTATAGATGTTTTCCAATACTTTATATATATTTTACTCTTTTAGACAACTATGATGAGGTAGTTTTCAGACAGAAATGAATAAGATGCTGTCATGAACAATATCACACTGTGCCCTAGAACCCAGATGAATCCTTTATCTCTCAAGCTGGAGGTGGTGGGAGCTTTTGACAGAAACTTTTTGGACAGGGAAGAGGAGAAGAAAAGCAAAGCTCATTTGTTTGAAAGCTGCTTTTGGCAGCCCAAGGATTACATGAACAGACATTTGCCAGAAGCTGCAAGCAGCCCTCTGCTGCCAGTTCAGTGGCCCAATGCACCAAAGAGCAGGGAAACACTAGAGTCTGGCAAAACACTTCTTCCAAGGAATCAAAGCGGAGATACCTCTTCCATTTGATCTCTGTAGTTTTTCTCCACCACTGAGTTTTGACATAGGTAATGGGTCAGAGTGGGTTACAGAAAAATCAGATTATGTTACAAAAATCGAGGCTACCTAAATCCGTAGTTCGGATTTGTATTGTGGTGAAATTAAAGACTCTTTAAATCTAGCAAAGGCCTGAGAAGTGGAGTTTTGCAGCTGCTATTCAGCATAGCAAGTTCTTGACACTTGAGAAATGAAGTTTGCATCCCTAATTTTATTTCTCCTTTGATGAGGCGCTCTCACTGACTGGACAGCAGTACCAGTGGAGATGCTTCTGTCAAGCCATTTGTTCAGCATCTGGCAGCTGTAACAAGCAAGTCCAGAGATTGAATGGGGCAGGGGAGCCGTGCTAAATGGTTAAATCTCTTTCATGTCTGAATGACACTTGGCAAACACAGCCACATTCTCTTACTGATGTGCTTACTAACTTCCTTGAATGTTATTGGAAAAGATACATGCTCACTGAGGAATGAAAGAAGACATATCTCATTTAAAGCAGATCTCTCGTTCTTGTTGCACGTGTTGTAACTTTTCTTCTTGTAACCCAGAGGCACAGGCTGGCCCGCGTCTTCTGTACTCATTGGCTCTGACTGGGTTTCTCAAGTAATATGTTGCTTAAAGTTGGATCTTACTGTTTTTCCTTGCTTTTTCTTTTCCAGCACCGTAGTTTAAACACTACAATTTTTGTTTGGCTTCGGTGCTATTTGTTTTCATGAGAGGGAGGCAGAGATTTCTGTGTAATGTTCTCTAGCAATATGTATGAGCAGGGACTGACCGGACTGGCCATGTATCATAGAGGAATTGGAAGGGAGATGGGAAGGCTTTCTTTGCCTTCAAAATGTTTAATTATAGCCATGCTCTTTTATATTAACTTTAATTTTGCTGCTAATGGTTTGCTATGCTGAGGCACCAGGCTATATTATAAAATGACAGCTCATTCATGGGAGACCCATCTTTGCCCACCATCACATAGTCCCTGTCTCCTCTGAGACAGCCTGTGAGCTCTCTCCCACTCTCAGATCTGGTAAGCCAAAATGGCCATGTCCATTGGTACCATGGTTTGTGGAATCTCTATGATTTGTGAGCCCAGCAGGCTCAGGTAAGTTGCAGAATCTGAAATGAGCCTCCCCTCTGGCAGCTATGGTGCCTGCAGTCCTTGGGTCTGCCTTCTCCCCTCCCACAGCTGGCAGGCAGGAGGAAAGCATCCACAACATCAGCTACGCTGCCTGGGGTGGCAGGGGGATGCAAGGACTTCCATCATTTGCTGCCATCGCCACACAGACAAGGGAGAGGGGAGTGGGGAGGTTGGGCGAGCTGGTACCATGCCGGGGGTTGTGGTGTCCGCCCAGACAGGTCAGCTCTGGGAACCAAAGCTTGCTCCAAGCTGTGCAGAGATCTGAGTCTATCCCTGGAGGTTGCGTGCAACATAGGAGAGGCACATTCCCAAACTCCAAGTCTCTGAATGCAAATTTTCATCCTAGAAATAGGCTCAAATGAGGTTGGTAGAAATAAATAGAATGAGTACACAGAAGAGCATGGTGTTAGACTATCATTGGGAACCTGTGTTCCTGCAGAGCTAATTCCTCTTTCTAATATTAAGGGTCCCAAATCTTGTCCGTATATTGACTTATTCATTAATAGTTTGTATGTATGAATAATTCACCATCTACATACTATATCTCTACTTTAAATGCATTACAAAGCATATATTAGACAGAGATTGACCTCTACTGTGGTTAACATCAAGATTTATTGTTCCAGGAAGCTCCAGATATATTGACTTGAATCAAAGCCTGGAGGTTCAATTAAAGTTGATACTGTATTAACAAAAGGCCGGAAGTCACATTTCTTCTGTACTCTGCTCTGTGAAGGATGTCAATTCTCTTTCTTTAACTTTTTTTCCACTGAGGCTGGAGTGTAACTGTAATCATAAGCCACTTGCCTAGCACAGCCTAGCCTTCCTGTTTTATTTAGCTGCCTCTGGGATCCTTGCTAAACCGTTATTAATGGGATGCCTCGCTCTAGCCTGAAAATAATATTTGTGTTTTCATCCACACTAATAAATGTTTTTCTTTCTAAATACATTATTTTGGTGTAGTGTAGCAGATTCTTTGCCTTTTTCTCTTTTTCTTTTTAACCCAGGAGCAAGCCTAGTTTGAAAAAAAAAAGATCCTATTCCAGTGTGTTAACATGGAATGGGATTGTTAACAGTAAGGCAGGAGTGGGGACAAAACACTTTGAATTTGCCTCCTCTTTTGTCCCTCAGTGCTGAAAGTAAACGAGGAAAGAAGATTTCACAGGCAGGCTGGGTGAGTATGACCTCCTGTTTAGCTGCTGCATCTGATAATGTTCCCATTTCTCCAGTGATTATTAGTGTGACCTTCCTATCCTTTTTCTTTTTCCTTTAAAAAAAATAAAAATGCTCTGGTATCTTTGCACCATTGCCATGTGCTGCACATTTCATTGCTAAGCAGCAATCAGCAGTGCACAGCCTGGGCACCATGTACGAACTTTCACTTTCCTCTCCGAAGCAGAATGACTTTCACTCCCTATTGCTGAAGCTGTTCCTTGAAGGATGTGGTCCTGAAGTGGGGGAGTGTGGGGACCCAGCATTGAGACTTGTGCATGTGTGCACTGCAGCTCCGTGATGGTGCTTTCATTGGGAAGCCTTCCTCAATTAGACATGCACGCACGCACTCCCACCCATGCACCAATGTGGAGGGAATATTAAGGACTAGAGTCTTACCCAAAGAACCAAGATAATCCTGGTGTGAGCATGGGAACTGTCATGGAAAGACTAATTATGAAAACCTAGGAAGAGAGGAAAGTAAAGGCTGTTCCATTTCTTTCAATCCAAAGCCCTCCTAAATATACCAACTTGGAGTTTGCAGAAGACCTTCCTGTACTTCCAGCAGCACACAGCTAAAACAGGAAGGGAAACCAAGGCATGTTCAACAGGAAATGGACCGAGCAGGATCTTAAATTCTGGCTGGTAGCAAGGAGGTTATTACAAAATTTACAGTTGCTAAGGTATACAGATGTTTCTTAGTGCAGGAATAGGAATTTAGTCCTAGCCGTGAAACACACAAAAGCTGGGGTAAGGAGTAGTATCTTCATGGCAAATAGATGTTTTTCTTCTTGAAGAATCTACTGAAAAAGCCCCCAAACTACACGTCATTCAATGTCCTGAACCTTCCCAAGTTTAGTCCTGGTACAATAGTATTTCCTCTGATTTAGATTCTTAATCTTTACATTTATTACAACATCGAAAAGTCACAGAGAAGAAAATCAAACTGACTCTCCAGATAGATTGTCACCACCTCAGGCTCTGCCACCGGATTTTGGTCAGAGACTCCAACATAAAGGGGGAGCGAGTATTGCATCGGAAGCAATGCAGGAGACCAAAGTAAAGCAGACATGATGTCTCCTTGACCACGCTGGTGGCTTCTTATACTGCTATGAACCCAAAGATATGCTCTTAACAATAAATACCAGGTAAAAGGCAACCAGAAGTTGATACTAGCTAATAGAAATTGGAGAGCTGCTGTAAGCAGTAGCTAGTTATCCCCACGAGGTCACTCACCATTACACTTAGCTAGAGTGCCTGAACCTATATTAATCTTACTCAAAGTTCAGATTCTGGTCTCTTGGCGTATGCTTATGACTCTCAGTGGGAACTAGTGTAAGATCCTTTGTATGGGACTATAGGGAAAAATTCAGCTTCTTGCCCAATATAAAGCAAGAGGGAGAAATTCCAGTACTGCAGGACAGATTCCTGATAATGAAGGGTGTCTGATATATTGCTTGTTGTAATGGATGGCTCCAAGCAAAATATACTCAGACTGCTTTTAAGGATCTGGTTTAATTGCTTCATCTTGCACTCAGCTTGTGGTATATGTGGCATTCCCCCGATTGTAAAGAACTAGGAGTAGATAACTGCAAACCACAGGCCATTATCTATAGCTTTTCTTCACGATAAGACTCTGCTGGGCAAACAGAGACTTTCAAACCCATTCCTTCTCTTCTGGCCGTGACGAGTCCTCAGGGAGCACGTGCTTGCCTTCTCTCAGCTAGGATTTAAAGGTGTGCTATGGTTCTTGCTAACTAAACCTAACTAACGTTCTAAAAACCTGTCCTTCGAAGGCAATGCCCCTTAACACAGGTGAAACTAATGCATACTTTCGCTATTAGAAGAGGCTGAGCAGTAGCTGTCCTGCTCCTGTCCTTCTCTTGAAAAATGTGAATGCTTTAGTATTTGGCTTTTTCTTTAAAATATGGATTCCTGTAATTTAATTGGATGTGCCAGTACTTTAGATCTGATCATAAATATCCCAGAAAGCATGGCTTTTGAGTGACATGATGCTGGATCTGCAAGAACAGTGTATCTGGTTTTACTTCAAAGGCAATAGTCTATTTCACTAATCACTATTCTGTTAGTAGAGTGGTGGTATTCTTTCTATTCCTAGTGATAATTTAGATTAACATTTTAGGGGAAAGCAGGAAGGTAAATTATAAAATCCTGATTAGTTCCTTCAAACAAGCAGGTGCCACAGCAGTTTCAAAGGCATCACCACAGTCAAGTCTGGCAGAATTACGCTGTGAGGCTCTTCTGTGTTCCGTTTTTAGACAAAAATAACAGATTACTCCCACAGAAATCAAGGCACAGGTATAATCTCAGGTACCTGTTACCTTTGGTGCAAGTAGCACGCACCAAGAATCATTCTTCTATCATGAACAAACACTTGTGCTTTGTGAATCCTGCTTCAAACAGGCCTTTGGCACAGCACACACTGGAGCCCGTCTAACAAGTAACTGCTATTGTTCCAAGCTCCCACGCAGAGCTCCGGCTGGGTTGCTGACCCCAGCACAGGGTCTGACGTCCTGGGGTGGGCCTGAGGCCATGGTGGCTCACGCAGGGCGTGTTGATTTTATTAGAAGCAGCCAAAGACATTAATATTCATTTGCCCATGGCTGGGTGGACTTGCCATGGTGTTGTACAATCTCAGTTTAAAATGCGGTTGATAGGGAGGTAGCTTGCTGACCTGGGAAGGCAGAATAATGTTTGTCTAGCAGGATGTGTCTAGCAGGTGTATTAACCTTTGCCAGTCCCTTTACAGAAAACGTGAGCCATAACCTCCTGCTCTAAATGTGCTGCTGTGCTTTCTGATTCCTGTATAAGAAGAGAACCTCAAGGGCAGAGATCGTAATGATGCCTCAACCATGCATGGGTCAAATCCACAGATGAAAAAAACAGGCACTGCCTCCAGAACTGCCGGCAAACTAAAAGCTTTAAAAAACAATATTACAGGCTATTTTTTTTCCAGGCTCTGGAAAAATTGGGGTTGGAAGATCTCTGAACTAAAATTGTCTGATAGCATTTTTCGTCAGACTTTTTCTCTACGCTTTTTTTTTGCAATTCTTTACTGAGACTTTTGAAACAAGTAAGCTATTAGAGCCTTAACTTCTTTGTTTATAATGGAAATGCTCACTGACCCTTGACTATAGGGGTGCTCTTGCACCGTTGTAATAAATGCCAGGCACATCTAACATATGTGCGATCCAGGAATGCTCTGGCTCCTTGCCAGCACACTACTTTATGCCTGGTATCTAATCCTGCTGTGGCAAAAACAGTTGGGGAATTAGATATACTGTGAGCAGTTGTTTTTTTTTAGTACCTATGTGTGTATCTGAAATGCTACTTGTCTCTACATTTTAATTGTTCCAAAGAACTCAGAATAATATGGTTACTTAGCTCTTTCTCTAATTTATCTTTCTAAAGCTTTTTAGTACTCTTTAGTTCCCCGTCAGAAACTAGCAGGAAATCTTGTGCAAGATGTGGTAAAGAATGTCTGTGAGCTCCTGTCTCCAGTGACACCAGTGGAAATTTTGCCACTGTTTTTCAGGCAGGCCAGAATTCTTTGTGGGATTTTTCTGCCCTGTTTGACAAGCTTTTCAAATCATTGTAGCTTAGTAACTCTTTCTGGCTGTGGGATATGCTGTATCACTTAGGGTGAGCGAAATCTAAATGGCTCGTGTCCCTCCATCCCCATTTCCTTGTTGTAGGCTGTGCTCTCCCACTCATTCCCAAAAAACAGACAAGAAAAGAGACAATTTCCCCTGACCTCCAGGTTTCTGCCATTTTAGGGAGCTGAATGGGTTTATCAAGGTGTCAAGAAGGGCCAGAGCCACAAATGCAGGAGGTGGGGGAGCAGGGCTGCTCTCTGAGAGGTATCTATCCATTACAGCAGCTCCATTGCCACATGAAACAGCACCCTTGGATACTTCCTACTAGTCAAGGCATTTTCACCTCCCTTAATTCCTTCATTGGTGTACGGAGTATCTGGATGCCCTTAGCTATGTGGCCTTTTTGCACCGCGTGCTTGAGTCCAGAGCTTTGTGCTCAGGGTGCCCTGTTCCTCTCAGGTCTCCTCTGAGCTGCAGCATCCCATGAGGTGGACAACCCCCAAGCCAGTGTCATTGCTGGCCCCCAGCAGCACACCGAGTCCTCGTCCTTTCTCTGATGTGTGTGGCAAAGCTGTGCACTGCCAGAAATGCAGAGACTGTGTAAACTAGGTATCTGTGCAGAAGCTGAGAGGAGGCCTGTGCATTTAGTACCATCAAGGTTCATCTGAGACTTCAAGAGGAGCCATAACTTGGGTCTGGGTGAATTTCACCCCTTTTGCTGTCTATATCCACCTTACCTTCCTTCCCCCACCTTGTATCTGGGCTTATATGTATCAGGGTCTCCGGCCCTAAGGGAACAGTCTGGATTGGTTCTCAGGGGTTTATTTTATGAAATTTTTGGAACTACCTGCCTGCTTCTGTGAATGTTTTACAAATGTTGAAAATGTTTCCAACCTGCCTGGGAATTTTCTGACATGTTGATATTTGCAGTCTTTTCCATCGAGAAGAAGTGTTGACAGTTGTTACCAGCATCTAGAGATCTATAGTTTCTTTAGCCTATCTGTAGCTTTGATCTACAACAGTACAGATGAAAAAGTGTTAAATCAACACATATAAATATACCTTCCCCCTAGAATTCATAACTGTCATAATGACCTCAGCCTTGGACCTCTCCTGAAGTTTAATGACCAGTTGGGGTTAATGGCCCAAAGTTCCACCTCAGGCTATTAACACTCTCAGGCAGTCATTAATTCTCACAAAATGCTCAGGGTCTTTATTGCTGTTACTTAAGTGATGCTCAAATGCCTGTGAATATTTACACCCCTGCTGTGGATGTAAGAAATAGGACCTGTGCTCAGTATTTCAGATGTTTCACTGTTCAAAAAGCTCTCAGTACCTGGTAGCGATCACTTCCACATCTGAGGTTAATGAAGTAACTTCAACTGCCCACAAACAGCAGCAATCTAAAATGGTGGTTACTTGTATAGATGTGTATTTTGCTTTAAAAATAATAAGTGTAGAAGCAGACTCCCTGTCCTGAGGAGCTTACACCTGAAAGTCCTTGTAAACACATGTTTAAGTTTATCTTTGTTTAGAACAGTTGCAAGGGGTAACAGGCATGTGCTTGCTGTTATACAGATACTTCTAAATAGAATTAAATTGTGCTTACAAATTTTGTTTTTTATCATAACACCTTATGTTTAATGCTTTCTACGGGATGCAATGCAGGACTGAGCTGCCCAAGCTTCCCATCACAGCGTATCCTTTTCCAACAAGACATCATAGCATTGGTTGACAGGTTACTTAAGCAGTCGGTTTTTGAAGAGACAATGTTGTTTAATCACTAGGTATTATTATTTAGGAAGGAACGTAGGACCGGGACTGGCCTTGTGGGGCACTGAGTCAAGTTTCTGTTCTCTTGAACAGTGACGTTAGATCACTGTTAATAAACTGACCCACCTCAGCCTGAAGAGACTCAGAGATTTTCATCCCAACAGCCTTCTAGTGGCTGTTTCAGAACCTCACTGCCGTGGGGACTGGAAACCTTCTTCTAATTCACAGTGTAAATGTATTCATGGTCAGTTTGGGTCTATTTGTACTTGTGCCAGTATTGGCTTTTAAACTAAATAGCTCTTCCTTTCCCTGGTGCTTACTTATTGGATGTGTTTACAGAGAGGCATGATATCCTCTGTCAGCTTTTATTTTCCCAGGCTTACCAGACATGCTCTTGGCTCTCTGTTCGCCTGATTATGATCTGCACCTGCTCTTGTCTGAGAGCCCCAAAAGGGCACACAACAGGTCGGGGAGATCTTCCCAATGCTCTGGGTAGTGAAGCTCACACTGCTTTGTCTCTACTGAGATATTTGCCTGGTCTATCTAGAATTGTATTTCCTTTCTCACAGTGTCAGCTCTTACTCATTCGCTGATATACTTGGACTTTCTTCTGAGTTGTTTCCAGCTTGTATTTTCACATTATTATTGTAATTCTTGTTATTAGCCATTATATACATCAGTTATATGTGCTATCTTGAACTTAATGCTATGAGGCACCTTCCCATTTCCATTACCCAGCAAGTTCATTTAATTCTTAGATCAAAACTGTACACTGCTTACTGCAGGTGGGATGGGAGCTACTGACCATCCCCTTGACAGAATGTGAAAAGCTGAAGGGACATTTTAGGCCAGGGCCTTGCCCTTGTAATCCTGTGTATCCCCTGTGCTTTCACAGGGTCCTTTGTTTGCCATTCTACTTCCACAAGGACGCGTGTGGTTACACATCATGTTTGGAGATGGCATGTGGGTGTGTATCTGTGTTCCTTCATTCTTTCCTTTTTGTTCTGTTCACGCTCTTTAATGAATTATCTGTAGTAAGTCATGTTTCTTCTCCATTTTACTCTTTACAGATATCATTAATAGTGTCATCAAGAATAGCACATATTTTAGGCCCAGATCGCATGATTCGGGTTCTGAATCTACTACAGAGGCTTCCTTGTGACTCAGTCAAGTCACTTACACAGTGAATTTAAGAGGAGGATAGTATTTCTCTACCTTCAAGGACCATTTAGACACTAAGATCTATTAACGTTTTTAACAGTTCAGACACTGAGTGACCCTAAAGTGTGCCTTCATGCTGAAAAGCTTGATTAATTTTCCCAACTGTACCAGCTGGTGTAATAAAAATATTATCTCAACCTGCAAACTTCTCCTGCCTGTGTCCCCAGCTACAGCGAAGTACCTGTATCTATAGTGTCACTGAAACAGGCATTTATGATGGGAAATATAGAGACATACAGCAAGAAGCAAGGAGCACCCAGAAAATGCACTTTGTTTTTGTCTGAGATGAGAGTCATGTAGAAAAGCATTTTGCAGTGCTATTAATGTCCTGATAAAACACTCCGGTTGCCTAAATAAAGCCAGATCCTAAGGTGATGTGCATGGTATAAATACTTCGATAGAAAGAAGAGAAAGGAAAATAAAGTTTTTAACGTACTATCAAATAAAGGTTTAGAGGAAAAAACCACCCCATGAAAGAAAAGATAGCAATAGTAACAGAGGCAGTAATCAACTGCTGATGGGCAAAATGAGTATTACAGAAAGGGACCTTCCAATGAAGAAGAGTCTTCTAAGGATTTGTTCCACCTGAATCCTTGGATCATGGCTCTCCTAGGACAAAGTCTGCCATGGTAGATAGGAAGAGCTTTAAATTGCAGAAGGCAGTGCATGGGAAGAAGAAGGGGAACTGGGAAGATGGCTATACTACCATCACCTTCTTTTAATACAAAGAAAGTAAAATCAAGTCAGTGAGGATATACCAAAGATAAAGAAATATCAGATAGCAGGAAACACAGGGGAAAAAACACCCCCAAACCCCAATGACTGTGTAGACAATAAATCAGTGCAAACACTGTACTTAACCTAGCTAGGAAACCAGGTGAAGTGAGGTGGCAATAACAGATGCAACAAAGCAACCTGCACATGAAGATGGAAGAATTAGGCTTATTGGTGCATGACATGAACCAGGATATTAGAGGGATAACAGAAACCTGATAGAATACTAATTGCAACTGGAGTGCAAGTACTGCAGGGTGCATGCTGTGAAAGGAATGCAGAAGGGATTGTTAAGATAATGTGGTAGCATTATATATTAAGAATATGGCTGGCAGTAAAGAAATGTTAATTAATAGTATGGATAAGAGAGGATCAGTTTGTGTCAAAATGTGTTAGGAAAGGATTCTGAAAGAGACTGTAGTGGGAAAGGGATTGGGCTCTACAATGAACATTGGGCTTGAGATTGCTTTAGTATCATGAGAGAGATAAGCTACCGCGTGATTGTATCGTTATGGCAGACTTTAAATTTCACAGTCATAGACTAGAGAACAGATGTTACATCCACAGTAGAATCCAGTAATTTCTCAGACTGGAAGTTGAAAAACCTTCTTTTCCAAGGAGCTGTGGAACTGCTAAGAGATTATAGTATTTTAAGTTGGTGACGGACAAGTAGCAAAGATATTATAGAGAAAGTAGTAGAGAAAATAATACACTATCAACTGATGACAGTACTGACCAAATTTCAATTTAAATTAAATGGCAGTATATACAAAGACAAGTTGGTAGTTAAAGCTTTTAACTGCAAAAGTACAGACTATATCATAGTGAATCAGTCTGAAGAGCAAAGGCACTGAATTGGGGTAAAGTGCTGGTCTGAAATTCATATACTCAGGCAAGAGAACTCCAGACCTCGCTGGACAAATAATTCTACTAAATAGGTTGTTGAGATTTATCAAAGACTCTTCAAGAATCAGGACAGATTTGTTCAGAAAAAGAAACCAGAACTTGGAGGGTTGAAAATGGAAGATCAGAATATGAATTGTGAACACTTTGGATAATTTAGACCTTGAGAAATCAGAAAAAAGAGTTAGAGATTCTCCAGCCATAATGAATAAAGAACGAGAAAAAAAGTAAGGATGCTATGTAAAGCTATTTGAGGGATGGCCCCCAAAACAATTGACACTTTGTCTCTGCCTCTGAAGACAAGCAGGCGGAACACAGATGTGATAGCAGGACTGTTTATGGGGAACAGGACAATGGAAAATGGAAATGGGCCCACAAATGTCAGATCAGAACTCATCAAGATGATATGCCCATCTGAATGGAGGCTAATAAGTGTCAGTTACAAAAAGGTGCCAAAGGGCAAACCTAGCAACCATAGACCAGCTATTCTGATATGCAAGATTTCAGGGAAAAGGAAAGACATGGGGAGTAATAGAAGAGGACCAAGTTTCAGGCTTCTTCAATAACTGGGTTTTTTTGGCCAAGGAAAACACAATAACACAGTAGCTGTAGCCTACCTGTTCTTTAGTAAAATATTTCAGATAATTGTTAGGTATTCTGTGAGATGAAAATTAGTACAAGGAACTGTCCAAAGGGCAGACAGTGATGGATTATGCTGAAAGGGAAACTAGCACTCTAGTGAGAGATTCCAAATGATGTTCCTTAAATACTTTTATTAGTGATCAAGAAGTGGATGTGCACTAATTAAATTTGTTGATGGTACAAAATTGGGAAGCACCCACCCATATCAACAGGGTAAATTCAGTAGGAATCTGGTTAACTTGATGCCTGCTATAATAGGGTGGGATTAGATAAACTAGAACAAAATCCAAGGTGATGCTTTTCAGAACCAATAACAAGAATGGTTGCTATCCATTGAAAATGGGAAGAAAAAAAGGAAAAAAAAAAAAAAAGGATTTGTATTTGTCAGTCACAGGATGTCTCTGAGCCATTGGTGTGAAAAAAAAAAGAAATCACATACTAGGCAGTAGCAGAAGTATTTCCAGTACAGAGGGGAAAGCACTGATGCACTGTGTTACTTGGACTCACTCTGCACATTTTTGGTCACCTACATTCAAGAAAGAAAAATTCAAACAAAGAAGTGCAGAAAAGTGCTGCATCACAATACAACAGGAAAAGAGAGCTTACCACACAGGAGTAAGGGGCTTTTGTTGGGTTTGGTTAGTCAAAAACCCCACAGACTTAGAGGAGATAGGATTACTGCCTATAAATGCATTGAGGTGGTAAAACCAAGGAGGAAAGATCTGTTTAGCTGAAAGGACAATATTGACACACACACAAAAGCTCAGGAATAAATTTAAGATAAAAATTAAGAGGGTTACTATTCACCAGTGCAGTTTGTAGTGGACAAAATCCTGTATTTTTTAAAGATGGAGCTTGATAAATGTAAGAAGGGGACTATGTAGGTGGCCAGAAATTCAAAGGACTGCATATATGACCCAGGAAGTCCCTCCCAGCTTATCCCTGGCTTTCCTAAATTTCTAAAATGAGTAAATTCTGTACTTGGAATGTGGTCAATGGACCTGGGGAAAAAGGTTATTAAGAGCTCAGTTTAGCTGAGCTTAGTTTAAGCCACAATATATGCACACAGGACTAAAACTTGCTTATGCTGTTCTGGGGAAGCCACGCACTGAAATTTCTCTGTGCAGGATTGAAGTCAGAAGAATTACTCCATTAGAAACCACGCTTTCTGGCTGCACATCCCCTCGTGTGCAGATGGAGTGAAGAGCACTGTTTCCTAGCAACTACTAAGGACCACTGGCTTTAAATCAATCTCTGCCAGGATATCACAGAAACCACGATAAATGGGAAACATTTAATAGTCAGAAGGCTTTCGACTTCCTCCACTTTCTGGTCTGCACAGAAAAGTCTTTTCAAGAAGTAGATAATATCAGCATTGCTTCATAAGTGAACTGAATTCAAATCCTTGTTCAGGTGTCTTGTTTTTCAGCTCCCCTGGGGTACATGTCCTCATGTCCATGAACAGTCCTTCTTTAAGATGTCGGTTACCGGGCTTTCTCAAAGGCAAAATTATTTGGAACTTCACTTGGAAAAAAAAAAAGAAGAAAATTAAATGCAGATAAAGAAGAAATGAATAGCATGTGAAAAAACTCCAAAGAGCCCTGGGAAGAAGGGGAGTGATAACAGTCAGTCAAAGCTTACAAATGTAACTCTTCCCTTCTATGCTGTAAATTAACTTCCAGTGTCATGTTCATCTATAAAATTTAAATAATATCTGATGGACAGCAACCTTCAGTTCTTTTGATTTTTTCACTTCTAAAATTTCTACTCATTTCTCAGTTTTTTCATCCTCCCCATTTTGCAAGCTTCTAGAATCTTCTAATGCAGCTAACAGGCTGAACTGGGAGCTTCCATGTTGTCAGCGCACTGGAAAATCCCATTCTCCTCTTGTGTAAAGCCTAGAAGAGCTGCTCTCCCACTCTCCCTGTCCGGCAGCACCTTCATCAGGGTTTTTTTTCAGAAATACACCAGAGGTTTTGTCACTCTTGTAACATCGGGGTTACAAAATGAAAGTGCTAAGAAGCTCCCAGCAATATGTAAGGGGAGAAAAAGACTCTCCTTGTGCAATTAACAAGAAATATTACTGGAGGTCTCATTAAATAAGCAATTTAATATTTTAGTCTATATTGTGACTGTTATATGTTTCAATAGCCTGGTGGCACAATCTAACTTCTGTCTTTGGGAACAGTATTGATTATTTGATTTCTAGCACAGAGTGGTGTCCGTTGTGAAATCACAGCGTCAGTCTGAGAATGCTCCGTGTGGCTTTTTTTTCAAGAAGACTAGCAGATCAGGAGCAGTAGGTGAGTTGATGGTCAGTTTCAGAGAGGGACTACTCAGGATGCTAAACTTTGTGACTGATGGTAGCATTTGACAGACCAGATGCTTAGACTGTTACGTATCACAGAAAAGAAGCCATGCGTGTTTGTGGTGCCATATAAATAGTAAGCAGTCATTCTGCTTCTGAGCTGGAAGTAAAATTAGGAAGGGCTAACGTTTTGCTTTTCAGTTTTTTCCTCTCATTTTAGAAACACTTTAGAAGATTCTTTTTCACAGAACTAATTCTGTTTTGTTGCAATTAGTAATGCATTGTTGTAGACTCACAAGATGTTTCCTCTTTTACTTGTACTGTTCATAATTTGAGCTGAATCAATCTATTCAGAGATGGGTTTGTGTTACACTGGCATCTCAGATTATTCTTTGCCTTTTTTGTTGCTGAGTTGTTTTGAAGAAGATGTGTTTATATCCCCATTGTTCAATCAACAAAGTATGCAATTACAAATCTTTGGTCTTCCGGTGGGTTTAGCAAATCTTTTCAGTGTATGATTTACCACCTGTGGCTTTTCTTCATCTTCAAAAAATGCTATTATCTTAAATGGCCTGTTTCTAATTGCAGTGGGTTTTATTGCTTGGATACACAGGGGTCTGTGTTTGGCTACTGTTGTTTTCTGGACATGTTCAGAAAATTTGGTATCTGTGCACAGATGTCTCTAGAAGGGGCAGGAATTTTACTGCATGTCTCTCCTTAATAGCAATGGAAGTCAGCAGGTTTATGATAACATTCCTGGAATTATTGCCCTCTTGAGAAGAATTTCCATTCCAGACCATCTCTATGGAAGATCTCTATAAAGATGCTGCCCTGCCACATCTCTCCTGCTTGGTCCTCTGTTTGAAATGTGTGGTGTCACTGGAAAACTCTATCTCAAGCCAAGTGTGCTGTCGTTAGTTTCAGAAAAGTGTTTGACAGTGGTGTATGTAAAATATTTCTTTATTTTAAGAAGGGAGATGAAAATAATCATTCAAAAGGAAGGAGATCTTGTAAACAAAAAGCACCTGGAAGCGTGCTCGGTTGAACACTGTGTCTATATATTCTAATTTTTTTCCAGTAAATGTATGGTGTCATTGTTATTTGTAGAGTCATGTTACTAATTTGCAAACATTTGGAGAACTGTCAAATGTTTGTGTGAATATTTATGAGTCCTCAGTGTTTCACCGCTTCTAGCACAGGTGGTCATTTGCCCAAAAATTCCTCTAGGAAATGTACTATTTACTGTTCACCATTCATCTTTCTATTGCTTAAAAAGTTTGTCATCTAGTTAGGGAACAAAATAAGTAGGTTGCGATGCAGGACACAGAGCAACCCTTGCAGTGGACAGCTGAAATGAATAGCTTCAAACAAGCCATGTACAAAAAATTATTTCTCTAAGCAACTAAGCAAATATTTATCAACTGTAAGGCCTCCAGGGCACACATTATCTTTTTTCTATTTATTCATCATCTACTATAATGGGATTGCAAACCTTGAAAAGGTCTTTAGGCATTAATATAATAAAAATATACAATAACAATGAATAAAAAAATACTATTGAAGAAATTTGTGTAGGATAGTATACGACTCAGAAATAGCAATAAAGCTATATTAGAAACAAATTTCCCACAAGTAGTTTTGCTTCAAAATAAAAACATTGCTAAATCCTTCTTGCTTTACTCACATGAGTCCTCAAGCTGAAGAAAAGCTTCTGAGGCAGATTATAAGATTTCACTCCATAGACTGGGAATTTGTATTTTAACAAAACAGAATGGAGTCTGCAGAACTGTGAGCTGTGTGAAATGAGCTCCAGGAAGCATTTTTAATGATCATGAAAAAGAGAAAATATTGCTGAACACAGACCTAAAACCCTTGAAATGTATTTTGGTTTTATATTTTAATCCTAAATTTTGATTTTTGTCCAGCCATTAATGTTTACTGTCTATAAAGTTAAAGAGGAGCACAAAACTATTTTAAAATATTTTTTCTGGATAAATCTCCTAACACACAAGGGAACCTGCTGCATAATTTGGGCTTGCATTGTAACTACTCACATATGGTATGTTTACCATCAGAGATTACGTATGCATGTATGTTACATCCTGCAGTTACAAATGTTAATAGTTAGCAATATTTAATGAATTAGGTATCTCCTATAGTTTATGAGCTGTCATAGGTCTATTAGATTTATTCACATGTCTTTGCAGCAAGGTAGAAAATGAATTTTATTTTATGGTTTTCTAGTAAACTTCCAAACCTTTTTTACCCCAAGTTGATTCAAAACTGTGGGGAAATTTTGTAATTGGAGATCGCAAGAGTAACCAATCAGGCTTTTATAAGTCTTCCAGACAACCTGAACCCCCCAAAAAAGACATTTAAATATAATCACTTAAAAGATGATTAACTCAACCTTTGCCTTGGCAATCCCCCATCCATCCAAAGGAACCTATGATATGTCAGCCTTGTCCTAACTGTGTTCTGTGGAGCTAATGTTCAGAGATCTTTGTTTCTGTCCTTTCAGATGTTTGACTAGAAGACAGATAGCACCTGTGGTAGGGAACGTTAAGGTCAAGATCTTGAGGCCTCCTGGGTCTGGCAGATGTCTGATTTTCAGGCTTTCCCCACTCCATCCAACTGTGAGGTGAAGTCCGAAGGGATTTCATTAAGTCAGTTTTTGTAAATGAGCTTGGTTTGTGCTCTTACTGCTGCTGTGTGCATAAAGACGTTAGCTGCACAAGGTCCTTTTCTGGTGTGTACCTGAATAAAACCCCTTACAAAATGCTGCTTCTGTGTCTTTTTTCCAGGAGTTCAATTTCTAAACGAGTCAATTCAATCACCTAATCACAGACATCTACTTGAGATGCCATGGGGTACCACAAGCATCTGCACAGGATGGTGTCTATGACACAGTGCCTGCTGGGGACCTACAAATCTGGAGAGCCGGGATAACCCAGGGCATCTCAGACACCACCAGACATTATGTACAGGTAACTGAGAGAGTCCCGGTCAACACAAAGAAGCGAGTTAGAGAGGCTCTGTTGAGCTGGGTTCCTGTTACGTGGCCCCTAAACCAAGCCTTGGGTGTCTGCCTTGGGGCAGACTGAATTGCTCTCTGGGGTCCTAGGCTTTCCTGGATAGATCTCCAGGGACTTCAAAGGGAGTTTACATGCCCAGGGCACAACCAGACTCTGCTTTGGCTCTCTTTGTACCTTGCCCCAGAACCTGCTCTTTGCTCATTTGACAGGATAGGGTACTTGAAGGGTACTTTTCTGAGATGCTTAGAAAGGGCACAGTGTTCCCTCAAAAGCATGTTATTTCTTCATTCAGTTTAGACTTACGCACCAACATCTGTTTTGGGGGCAAATGTCTTATAAGGCAATTTGTCCTGCCCCGTGGCTTTGGTTCTTCCACCTCCAGCCCAGGGTACAGTGATGTGAGACATTCTTATGAGCATCAACACCAGCAGTAACCTCACTATTATTTGACTTGCCTAACCCTGTTCTCCTTCCTATTCCAGGCCCCAGAAGGTGAAGTCTGTTTTAGGCTGAGGACAATTGCAGAGGCTGCAGGAGCCCACTGGGTACTAGGAATATGCACATGGAGTATGTAGGTTCCTCAAGCAACAATGCTGTTGCTTACTACGAGAAAAGGCATTGTCTAGGAGTGGGGCAGCACACTGACGGCATCCTTAGCTACGCTGATCTAACTGCACTGTATGCTGTCAGGAGATGCACATCAGCTGTGAGAGATACTGCATTGCTCCCAGAATAGCTGCCGCTTCTGTACAGCCTGGGGAAAAATGTCACCTTTCTCACTAGCTTCCTCACACTTCAACATACAGGGCCAGCATGAGTTATTTTTGTAGGAGCTTCTAAATCCTGCTTTGGTTTCACACAGCCAGACTGAGAGTAGGACCCGTTCTTATTTTACTCACAGTTCTTAACAGCTTTGGAGACATCTTTTTTACTGCGTACCGCTTCCCGTTTTTGCCTAGAAGTGGTAAAATTCAAATCTATCCCCTTTTTAAGGGCAGGGGGTGAAAAAGCAAAGCAAAGATCAGTTTGGAGCAGACTGCAAATTCACTGCACAGATGCTGCACAAAGGCGGGGTTGGAAAGAAGAAAGATGTAGGGTTTTTCTCACATCTCCCGTGCAATCTCAGTCCCACTGAAACTGATGGAAATCTGACTGGCTTCAAGACTGGTTGAACCTGGGCATACTAAAGAGCAATTAAAACTCAATATATTTTACTGAAGATGATCCTGCCCTGAAGCCAGCAAACAAACCAGAGGCTAGTAAATCCTCTCCTGGATAACAATGGCTCTCTGCTTATCAGCCCTTCAGAATTCCTGTTTATCAGCACCAGGTTGCTGCTGAACTCTTTCGATTCTGCTTGTTAGTGTCTGATCAGAGGCTGCCTTTGTCCAGCTTTAATTATGCATGAAATCTGAACAAGCAGACAATAATGGATAGAATTTCTTTCATTGTTTTAAAAAAGGGTTGTATAATTTCACAGGAGAACAAGAGAAAGCACGGTTACTGCCTTACTGTCAAACATAAGAAATACAACCAGTTCTGGCCATAAAAATAAGTCTCTTTCCATCTTTTTTTACTTTTTTTCTTGTTGCTGCAGCTTCTGTTTTTAACAATCTCCTGGTGAGGCAGATTAGCTGCTAATTCTATTAATGTTGTTATCAAAATCTGTAAGGCAACTGAAGCCTCCAATTTAGTGATTTATTATCCTGAGCAAGGTAGTAAAGTGTGTTTTTCATGTTCTGTAATCAGCACTAGAAGAGCATTAGACTCCTAAGGAGGAAACTTTCTGCTTACCATTTCTACTTGCATAAAACTCTCGATCAAATCAGTGAAGTGTCTTTTTTTTTGACTGAGATCACTTTTAAATAATAAAGACTCCAAATAACAAATTTATATAAGCATAGACTCTACAGATGTCCCCTTGTGTTGATACAAGAGCCTGTACATTTCAGAAATGCATTAGATCTGGAAAATACTGCTAACCCTTAAAACTGGATTGCATCACTTTCTCAGGCTCCCCGGTCTGAAGCAGGATTAGCAGAACCAAATTCAAATCTCCTTTGTACATGTTATTCAATCCTCTCACATCAGGCATTTGCTAATATAACCCCACTGATTTTACAAATGTACATCAGTATTATCGTAGGAAACAAGGGAGAGTACTTAACCGATGGCTCTACTGGGCACATCCTGAGGGAAGAAACAAATTCCAGGAGCTTTGAAAATCTTTTCTTTAAACTTCAGTTATATAGAGCCAACATGCAAAGGTCTAAAAATTCTGCCAGATCTTGCTATATAGACGTCATAGTCTGCAGGAACGGCCTTTGGTTTGAATATTTCAGTTATGCATGGACAGGCATGTGATCAGGTCAGAACTACTTCGGCACAGTCATGTGGAGATTAGTCAGATATAACTGTTATTTGTAAAGGATATACAGTGCCTGCCAGGCTGCAGGAAACAAACACTGATGGCAATTGCTGAAGTCATAAATTGGATGTTATCAATGCTTGGCATTTCCTCTGGGATTGGGGAAAAGTTCAGGAATATTTGTTGAGATCCTTGTGCAATTGCAAATATAATCACTGACATCCCCTCCAGATATTGATTAGCTGCAGAATCATCTTTTTTTGTGTTTTTGTTGTATGATGAAACTGCACAAAATCTAGCCAAACTTGTACTCCCAGCACTTGTTGGTACATGTTGACCAATCAAGTTGCTTAAAATACACAGGGGCACAGGAACTCTTTCTTTGTCAGTAAGGAGTAGATTAAAAAGTCAGATTTTATAGGGTTAATTCTCTGGATAGAAGGATGTTATTGACTAGTTTTATTTATGTCTATAATTCATACAAGGGGTGCCTCAGACTTCAGATATTCTGTATATACATGAATCCAAACTATGTCAATTGGAGGAGACATAAAATATGATGCCCACTATTTGTGGTCACTAAAGGACCACTTTTTATAAATCTGCTGATGTACATTTCTCCTTGGCTTTACAAGTGGCCTGCCTCAATGTTACCTTTCATAATCACAATTTTCTAAATTAGTTCCCAATATTCTCCTTAAAAAGACTCTGTGGCAGTATTTTGCAAATATAGTAATATAATAATCACAGATATATTTTAATAATGGTGAAATGATTCCTGTAGATGTACCAGCTTGGAACCCGTCAGGTGGCAGGGACTCTGATAATGGAAGGCAGTATTTTTAATACTGGTAATGTTTTTTACGGGGGTGGTATTACCATTTCAGGAAGTTCTGATTTTTGACATGCAATATGACCACCTTCTGTTGGTATCTTATATTAAATAAAAACACTTTCAAATCTATAATGCATTCTCTTTTTAATGTGATCCACATCAAAAGAGAAAATGAACACTTTAAGAATTGAGAGGAGGTAATAGTACAGATGAAATTGTTCTCATAATTCTTAAGGTATTTTTTTCCTGAGTCTCAGTGAGGTGAATGTAAAGATGAAATTATCTTTTACAGTCAGCATTACTTAGGATCTCGAGGGCTGTGCTGTATTTATCCCACTGTACCACCAATATAGGATGATTTAGACATTTGTTTTGGCTTTTAATCTTTGCTCGTATATATACACCACCAAAATAAAAATCAGTGGAGTATGCACACCCATAAATCTGTTCAGACTTCCACTCTTCTGAGATATTTCAGAAAAGGCTTGACGCTTGTAATCAGAACTAGGTTTGGATGCTACCTTCAATTCGTTCAACAAACACCACTTCCCCCCACCCCCTCCGCTTTCTCTTCTTCCTCTTCGGTTTATTTTTAAGCCTGAAGGTTGCAAGGAGAGGACAACTCTCCTTTGAAAGTGCCTGAGGAAGAAGCCTGGCAGCAGTAAGAGATGCATTGTTAGACTAAGAATCAGTTATTTTCTTTTGCACCAAAAGCGTGCCGATTTAATATATTTAATGTAGTTGTTCTGTAGTGAACATTGCATTTTTTCAACTCCTCAGTGCTTCTCATCTCCAAACCCTGCAAAACATTTATTCTGTCTTTTCAGCTGCTGCCACCTCACAGCACCTTTTTAGCTCTGCCCTGGGAAGGCTTTGCTGGGCTTATCAAGTCAAGTGAGAAGAAGCCTTGGCGCAACCCAACAGCTGCCTGCAACTACTGAAAGCCACTTTCACAGATGATGGATGCAAACTTTGCTCATGAAATATCTATAGTACAGGGCAGTGGCCACAAATCACAGCTCACAAGGTTCAGTCTGGACATTAGAAAAAACATCAGAAGGACATTGCAGCACTGAACATGTTGCTCAGAGAGGCTGTGAAATTTCTACAACTAGCCTCTTAGTCCTGTGAGAGCAGGAGAAGTATGAACCACTACTTTAGCACAGCACCCAGCATTGTAGGCATGAGGAGACCACCAACATCTCCTAGGTCAGCTTGAGGCATGTTACCATGCCAAGACAGCATGGTTGGTGGCAGAAATGGTAGTGGTGAACTTAACAGATCAGGTGGGGTTTTGAAGGCTATTGGATGATTCAGAGATTTACCTGTCAGGGAAGGATGGGATCTCTTGCACAGAGTTTACCTTTTCACAGGAATCTTCCTTTCAGCCTCACTTCTCTGAATTTAAATAGTATTGAAATCAAAGAAAGGAAAAAAAATATCTGTATGCTACACATACAGCACTTAAAACAGTTTCACAATAGGTCTGTCTAGGCAAATGCTCAGTTAAGTCAATGTTACGTGGTGTGTTCAGTATAAAGAGTTCATGCTTTGAAACACAAAAATTAACTTTGTGTAATCTATTTGTGCAGTTCCATTGGTCAATAATTCCTATTTAACCCAGAGAAAATGTCCCACTTGAAAGGAATGATTTCAGTTTAGTTACTCTGGATTTGAACAGTGTATCTGAAATCAGAACCTGGCCCAGAGGCTATAGGAATAAATGGGATTGGGAAAATATATTGTTTTGAAAAGGAAAAGGTAATTTGATATACTGGGCAGCAAGAGAACTATTACTGTGATTGAAGACTTTTTTCCTTCTAAGTTTGTGTTTGCTGGATGTATTATTTATTGCTGGGAGATGGTAGATTATTAGATTTTTCAAAATCATTTTGGTATTTGATTATGAAGCCAAGTTGCCCTTTTGAGATTTTCCTGGATATAGTGTGTTTTTGTTCAGCACAGAAATTTCATTGGTTTGTGTTCTTTCAAAACATAAACACATTGTTATTATTACCAATACTGAAAAATGAGAGTTATGTTGTATTAGGAAATGTTTTTGTCTTCTAAAGTGACATGTTCTTACTTTTTGAAAGGTAAAGGTAAAAAGTAAACACAGATGTTATTTTTTCTAATTTAGGAAATTTTGAAGCTCTCATTAAATAACTGACTAAGTATTCAGAGCTTTCTTCCTGTTCTGGGCTTTTCAAAGTTGTAATTTTCTTGCCACCTGGTTATGTTTTCAGGCTGCTTATTCCAAATCTGGTATTTTTCTTTGTGTTTGGTCATACAGCAGTGGGTTCTGCTGTAATGGCCTGATTTTAAATGACAACTTAAGAATATCACTAGGTATTATTTGCAATCACACAATAAGCCTTTTAAGTTCTTGCCAGATGGAGCAAACAAATCATTAGAAGTTATCCAGCAGACATCAGTGTCACAGCGCCATAGATTTATCTCTTTCATTTGCCTTTGGGTAAAAAAAAAGGCAGAACATTTTCTATCAAAGCCTATTTTGACAGAACTGGCCAAAACCATGTTGATGAACAGTTTTCTCTCCCAGACCAGTTTCATTTCCACTGAAACAGTCTGTGACAACCCATCCATTTCTCGTGTTACTTTTTTGTGGGAAAATTTTGAAATGATGAGGTTTGACTTTCCTGTTTCATTTTGTGGTGATTTTCAGTTCGCGCATTTTACTTTGCAGCTGAACTCACCTAAGAGTGTGCATCCAGTCATATATCTTTGCTCAGTGGATATGTAGCGTCTGGCTAAGCCATAGGAACTTGACTGTGTGTAAAGGGCTCAGAGCCTTTGCCCGTGGTTTTGGAGGACAAGGGCTTGAACTGGTCTCTTCACAGCCAGCCAGTACTGACTGCCCATCAGCATTCAGGACTTGAAATGCTCTCATTTCAAAGAGGTGAGAAGGGCAGGTCCTGTGTGCTTGGGAAAGGGGCATGGCCCTTTGCATTATTTTCCATTGTACTGCTGTTAGGTGCTGGAGTCAACATCTTCCCTGCTTTGAGGTGTGTTACCAATGTGTGTTCCTCAGTCTTAGGTGAAATTGCCAGCAGGCAATTGGGAACTTGCTGCTCCATCCTTATTTGGGAGGTTACACACCAGCTATCCCCGTGTCTTCAGTGAAAATCAAACAGTTTCCACAGCCAATAAATAAAATGGTTTCCCTAACATGAGACTGCATTCAGATGAGGATCTGGAAAATTTCCATTTATTGCCACGTAAGAGAAAAACTGCTAAACCCCGCTGTTTGAAGGGGAGAGGTAAAAGCTGATTCTGAATTAGTTGCACTAGCCCCGAGCAGCCTGCCTGCATGGAGGGAGGCAGGAGAGTGATGCTGGCAAGCTGTCCTGAGCAGCGAGACGGCGGCAGCGTGAGACTGTGGGGACAGCTGTGAACAAGCGGGCCTGAAGGCATTGCCACATGTTGGCCTCTGGAGAGCTCTCATGGGCTAGATGCAATGGGCTGAGGTGCGCCTGTGGGTAGGCACAGCCCTGAGCGTAAGTCCCTAAGTAACTCTCAAGGCCAGGGGGGCTCTAACTAGACTGTTTTCTCCCCAAAAGCAGACTTTGCAATCTGTTCCTTCTTCTGTGTGTGCATGTTTGGAGAGGAATCAGAGTGACCATGATTAAAAAAAAGCAATTAGAATGGGCTAAGGTGCTACTTGCATGCAATGTTAAAGAGTCCTGCCATCTCTTTATCTATTTCTAACCACACATGAATTCATTTAATATTCAAAGAAGAACTCCTAACCTTTGACACCGACAATGATTTAATTTTTCAAATATATTTATAATGAAAGTTTCAACTGCCAAGAGGCAGAAGGTACAGGAGAGAAAAGGAGGGATAAAGGTATTGGGGAAAGATCACAGGGTCAATAACAGAAAGACCTGCAGTCAAACTTGTGTGTTTACACACTAAAAAAAGCAGAAGTGGCATTTGTTCCCAACTCTTCAGAAATCTTCATCAGTTCCCTGTCATTTCAGAAAAGAAGTCTGTGCTGCTTCTCCCAAGGCATGTCTGCAGTCAGCCATTTCACTGCAGAACGTGAAATCACGCCATCACAGAGCAAAAGAAAAAAGGGAAGGTGAAAACTTGAGAATAAAACACAGGAGGGGTGAATTGAGAGAACAGCAGCTTCAGTCTTTTTCTGGCTTTCTCTGATCTGCTGTTGTCTGCTCATCCAACCCCCCCAAACAGGCCTAACCCCAACTTACCTCTAGTGCTTAACCACTTCTTGCCTTTTTTTTTTTTTTTTTTTTCTTTATTGCTCCCAGAAGGCTACCCTGTCGGGTGCTAATCTGGTTGCTATTGCTGATGGTGTGTCAGGATGTTGTGTGGGGAGGCAGGGCAGGGCCTGTGTCTGTGTCTGTATCTCTGTCTGTATCTGTATCTGTGTCTGTCTATACCTACTCCTACACGTATACCGATATCTGTATTTATATCTATACATCTATATCTATATCTATATCTATATCTATATCTATATCTATATCTATATCTATATCTATATCTATATATATACCTGTATCTGTATCTGTATCTATATCTATGTGAAATTAACCCTGCTTGTGAGTAAAATAACAAAAAGAGATTTGCTGGCCAATACGGAGAACAAATGATGAAGGCAGGATCTGCTTTTGATTGCCTGCTAGGCAGAACGCTTTCCATTCGCCTCTCTCAGTAGCTGGTGGTGGTCCTGCACTCACTACAGCTTCCCTAACCCAAAGCTCAGTTCTCATCTGAGTGTGGCACTAGTATGGAACTGATTAGACTCATTGCCTTTCATGGCACACAGATTAATTGCTTTGCCTTCCTCTCCCATCCCTGCCTCCCCTAGTTATGATCCCCTGCACCACTCCTGCCTTCTTATTCTACTGATTCCACTGATACTGCCACAAATTCAGTAAAGTGAATCCCCATTTAATTCCACCTTCCTGGCTGTCAAGTCGAAGCAGGGGGGTGATTTCAGCGGCCCCTTCCTGATTTTGCCTTGGAGTCAGAATAATATGTAATAAAAACATTTCTGGTAATAGATAATCTGTCTGTCTAGAATTACAACATATTACCTGGTGACAAATCCAGCTTAGGTTTGGATGCCTGTGCAAAAGAGGCTTCTTTTTGGCACTGGGTACCCATTTTACTTGTCCTTTCTCTCAGGTGTTGATTGACTGGCTGAGTTACCGCTCTCTGTCACTATGCAAGGACTAATGGTTTCTTACAGCGTAACTAAGAATTGCCCATTTGTTTAGATCCATGTATCTGAGGCCCACCATGATGGACATTTATTATTCCAGATAACGTAAGATGACCAACTGCTTTGCAGAAATATCCCAGCTTTCTATGGAGGACAGATGTGGGGTCTATAAAATCATAGGTAGGGGACTCCATACCAAAAACAATTTGGGAGAAACTGGAGTAGTTATGGCTACATGGTCACAGCCCCAAAATCTATAGAACACGCAGTAAAGTAAATGTTGAAAATGTCTTTCTTGTTAAAGAGAATGATGGGGACTGATTTTCCAGAGCCATATTCATTAAGAATGAGGAGCAAATTGTGAGGATGTGAGGATTAGGGGTTGCAGTTTATCTTTGCACTTGGAGTGACACCTGCCAGGTGCAATAACTATTTGTTGAGGTGGGGAGCAAACCTTCCCGCTGTGGAAGTGGCGACCACCTCAGGCTGAGACGTTAGCCAAAGGCAGGCACAGACTTCCTGAACCTACACAAAGGATGAGCAATGAGACGAGCAGGCTTTCACAGGGTCAGTGGTATGACCAGGAGGCTGGATAATCCACCCTGTTGCAAACACAACGTTGTTTTTTAGGAAAGAGGAATACAGTGCTACTCCAGACCCTCTTCGGAGGAGCAAATACCCACCTGCTATTACTGGCAGGGTTAACGAAGCCAGGATGCTGTCACTGCAAATGATTTTTTCACGTGTGTCAGCACCACCACACAGAAACAGAAATGTCTGTGACACTGTGTCTGCCTCTGAGACAGATTTTTCGCCTCTGGCAGGGCAGCCTTTGCCTTCACCGCACCAGCAGCCGCAGAGTGGGTGTTTGCTGGCACCAGCAGTCCCCCATGGTGAGCATTCCCCACCACCGGAGCTGCTCTCCAGTCTCACTGGAGCTGGATCAGTCAGAGTTTAAAAGCATTTCCAGGGGGCAGAACTAGAGAGCAGGCATGGGCATTCAGTTCACTGTGCCTTGAAGTTATGATGTTTTCCTCCTCTAAATCTGAGTATGTTTTGGGTTAAACTTTGGAGGATGACACCAATTCTGGAGTTACAGTCAGTACCCCACCCAACTCCACATGTGTCAGGGAGGGTCCAGACCATAGTGGCTCTTCAAGTTTAATCATCCAGTATCATGCCAGGCTTTTTGTAAATGAAATTATTGTTCTGGAAAGCTGGAGTGTGACAGAGGCATTGCAGCCAGAAACACATGGGAAAAAAATATTAACAGAATTCTCCACCTCCTCCCAAGCTCTGAGTCCTGTGCAGTGTCTAACTAAATGTTAGAGCCAAAGATGGAACACCAACACCGTTTTAAATCCTTTAAAGCCTTTTTCTGAAGCAAGTGTAGAGTTATATGTAGCACATGTTCCAAGAGCCTGCACTGTACAGGAGAGCATTACTGCTTACCTCAGTATGTTCACTCAGTGCTCTACCTCACTGCAGAAACACTCTGCGCTGGTGCCAGATGTATGTACATGGGGAGGCAGTGGCTTTCTGGTGGGCAGTGATGAGATCTAGTGGTTGAGCTCTTTTTCGTCACCTCAGCCAGATCTGGAAAAGGATGTGCTAGTCTGTGGCGTCAGTTTTGATTTTATAATTACACAAACAAAGCTTTCTTAATTCAACTTCTCTTACAGTTGCACAAGAGCAAGAGATTCAACTCCTTCCCAAATAGCAGACATGTCAAAAGAAACTTACAGCAGAGTAAGACTGCCAACATGTCCAGAAGAGTGAGGGGAGAATTTGTTCTATCAACACAACATCATATTATGCCCTTATCTTATGTAATATGGAAAAAAAATATTCCACATAGACAAGACTGTGGTTATTGACCTGCAAAAGCACATTTTTATAGAATATTCCACTATACACCTCCATACAAACGGGTGTTTCCCTTTTCAATGATTAGGTTTTTCTCCATGTTGAAAGAAGATCCATATGAAAACATTATTCTAAAGAATAAAGAATTACTTTTATTTTGCATAAAGTATGTGTATTACAGTAGTGCCCAGAAACTCTCCTAACAGTATCAATGCAGTTTCAATGATATTGTTTGAGTAGTGTTGACCAAATCATGACCTATTTTGCACTTGGTGTTCTGGAACAGGATAGGATTTGCAAATTATGCTCACCAAAAAGCACATTTCATAACCATGGTAGTCCAAAGTGCTTCAAAATGGTAATACCACCACTGCAGTGACTACACAGTCAATGCTACAATATCTGTTTTGCAGTAATCCATAGGTAGCCAAAGGAATTGGAAAATTGATTGAGACAAAGTTTAGTGGATTAGTCCCTATGAGTACATTCACTCTTTTCCAAAAAATTATGTGTATTTTTTAATTAAAACATGTAGATTTTAAAGATTCCTACACGACTTTTGTATTCCAGGAAGAAGCAGGACCTTGACTATAGAAGAGCAATGCCTGTGTCAAAGCAGCCTCTGCTTGCTTTTGAGCTGTGGGTGCTGGGTGAGACCTCTCCTACGTGTACGGGAGTCGTATAGGCAATCTGTACAGCAACTGCTTCCAAAGGATAAAATTCCTCCTATGAAAGGTCAGGTAATGGATAAATGACTAGGCTGTGAAAACTACATTTCTTGTAAGTCTTATACCATTTATTTGACATTAGTAATTTCATATTTAATTTTTAGAAGGAAAATCACTTATGTAAAAAGCAACTCAGTTGTGCATTTTTCCATGAAAATAATTCATGCCTCTGTATACTTCAGTTACACATGTGAGCACTGCAGAAGAAACTGTAACTGTTCAGGGAAATATTTCAGACTCTTTTACAAACACGTTTTTTGACTTATGTTTTATCTCTGTGATCCAATGTCTGTGTTCCATTGTCCATACTCTTAACACATGAAAGGATCTCTTCAGAAAAAACATATCTTTGCAAAAAATATATTGTATCAGTCAGTCCTGGGTTTTAAAGTTTTTAAAGCTTGACACCAATCCTTGCAGGGAGGGAGGAAAAGAGAAAGAAGGGAAGGGAAGGAAAGGTGGAAGGAACCTTCTGGAAAGCTAGAGGTCTTCTGAAATCTTATTTCCTGTTTCAGACAAATGCTTCCTTCCCTCTCCTGCCTGGACCAGATCAAAGCAGATGTTTTTTGGGAAAAAACACAACAGTTTTGTGTTTCCCCAGTCCCTAGAGCCTGATAAAACTTTTATATCTAAAATTAGCTCAATAGGAGAGGAAAAACACCCTCCTCTTCGTTCTGCCTATCCCTGGATCTATTAACAACAAAGCACTTTGATAAAATATTACATTCTGACCCACACTGGTCTGAGAAATGGTATGTTGCTTTGTGAATCGTTTGACTTATGCAAATATTAACCAACTTTATTCTATATATAAAAGAAGACTGATAACAAAGACTGTATTATGCAAACACTGCACTACACTTGATCACTTTTAAATGCCATTAAAACAAGCTGTGTTTTTCCTGTATATAGAATAATTCTCTCGGAAGACTCTATTTTATTCATTGGGTTTGGCAGTCACAGCCACATAGTAAATGATCACACTATATGCAGCATCCTAATGTTGTGCAGAATGTAAATGCTGAGGAGGATAATGAATAGGGCAACTGCAGAACAAAATTACACTTTCTACTCACAGCTCTGATCAGCCCTAGTTAGCACGCTCATAAGAAAAAACTTAGTTATGGGAAGATGGTTGGTGATTAAATGGGTGAAGAAACAGATTCGTTTTGACGCAGAGAAGACTGGTAAATAGATGGGTGCGTTAGAGCTCCCAGTGGGTGGGATGCACAGGTGAACACCGTGTAGAAAGAGAGCTGTCTTTTTATTAGAGTGTATTGAATAGTTGCAGTTCACTGAAAGGTCTTTTCTGTTGTCAAAGCAGTTTCTGCATGCCACTCAGTATCTTTCTTCCCATGCATCTCCAACAGAATTCAAATCTGCCACTTGACTTCCACACAAATTTGCTGTAAGAGTCTTCATTTGACCATATTTTCTTGAGATATTTAACTTCTGAAGTAATGTGGAGAATCAAGAAGTGTCAATGCTGTACAGGGAGACAAAACTAAACTGACTCCATGCTATTTCGGTATCATTATCTCCAAAATGACTCTCCCACTTGTGAATAAGAAATATCTACTGACTTCCATTTGCAGTGCCTTTTCTATGCTTTTTTTTAAAAAAAATATTTTAAATGTTAGAGCTCAGTACATGATCTTTGCAAGTCCTTCCACATTTCTGAGTTCTCCCTCTTCACATTTTTGGCCAAGAACCAGCAACTGAGTGACTCAGACAGAAGACAAGGGGGATGAGAGGCATAATTCATGAGTCAGCTTCACGTCCTCGCAACAGCTACTGTACTGCTACAGCAACAAATTGCCCATCCTCTCAGATGTGAAGGACTTTGCACAACCAGAAGCTGCTGCTGGGTGGGTGGGAACAAGGGGAGGGAATTGAAAAAACCTGAAGAGTAGATGTCACTGTTTTTCATCCCAGCTCCAGCAACCACAGCTAGTTGTGGCACTACAATGAGTGTGACGGCAGGTTTTTACTACATGGTAACCTCCTGCACCAATTTATTCCTCTCAAATACAAAAGAACTGCTTTGGAGATAAAATGAAATATGTGTTATAGACCTGTAACACTGGAGCAGCAGCCCTTAATGTGCCCCGCTCATCTGGAATAGTTTTGTCCTTAACCACCCCTCTATGCCTACACTGATGGCTTGAGTCTAAACCATGTTTTCATGACCAAGCATTTCCTGAGAGCTTCACTATGTGGGAAGAGCTGGAAAAATACATTTGAATGAACTAACGTATTGGTTAAAATGGGTTTGTTAAACTGCATTGATCCTCATTATAGACATTCTTATTCAGCATTAAAACAGCCTTAATTCAATTCAGTTCGACTCATTTTGGCGGTGAAGTAGAGAGAACTGACTTGCATTGGTTAAGTGCCTAGACCCTGCTGAATTCAGGCCCTGAGCCTGTGCAGACCTCTTAGACCATACCTGCACTGATCTAAATACCTGTCCCAGGCTGAACATCCCTTAGATCAGCTTGGGCCATTCCTATATTTGGCACGTCTACTGGGATTTTACCTGAGAATGTCTTTGATGGTTGCCCATTTACATCAGAAAATATTAACTGTTGAACTGCTACGGCTGTATTATTTCTCTTACAGACTGTTTTGCCTCATTGTCTTGTGAAATATGCACCATTGCTAACGGACACATACAACAAATATTTTCTCGATTATTACAAGGAGATTAGAGTATTCCTATAGATATTGATACTTAAATTAATATAAAACAAGCAGATTATTCTGGCAGAATTTGAGAAACAGACAGACATCAAGAAGGACCATGAAGCCTTCAAATATCTTGACTCTGTTAAGCCATTTTGGACTGCTGTGGGGTATTTCTGTCCCTTTACAAACACACTACTCTGAGAGAGCTCATCTCATGGTGGAGGATGCTGTGCCAGGACATTCAGATCACCCCTCCTGGGGTCACCACTTATCCCAGGGTTGATTTTTCTCATCTATCTTTCTTAGACCTGTAGATCACGTGGGTCACATCTGGGTGGTAGTGCTGCTCTTCTCCCTCATGTTCTTGGAAAGGAAAAAGAGTTCCCTTGGCTGGACGAAATGACCCCAGGAAATTAGGCACAATCCACTTTCAGTCCCTTCCTTTCCCCAGCAATGGAGTGCAGAAACATATAGGTAACATCACCCCTTCTATTGACAGAGATTCCAGGGTAGAATAGAGGCAAAAGCACAGGTAAAGGAAGGCCAAGAGAAGTGGAGTGCGATGGGTTAGGTTACAGAAAATACTGTAGAATGGGGCGTGAAACTAACAGCTTTGATATTGCAATAGTATTGATGTTTATTAGTTCAGGTATTGTTGGGATTCTAGAACAGCTGCTACTATGGAAATTCTATATAACCGTATGAATAAAAATACCTAATTTGTCTTTCTGAAATATCTAAACAAAATAAATCCAACTCCAACAAGCATGAAGAGGTGGCATATTTTCAGCTGAAACTAGCAGCTCTGGAGCAAGTTGCTTTCACTGTTAAATTAGTAGCCGCTAATATAAAAATTCATACAGTCTCCAATCCTTTTTATGTTTTGTAACAATAATTGCACTGCAGATGACAGCTAATGCCAAGATGTTAACCACTTGTTCCTTCTCCTTCTGATTTGTGTAAATTAAATTAGACACAGGGATTTATATTAATATTTCTGCAGAATTCTTTCTTCTTTCTAAAATGCAGAGGATGTACTAATTTTTACTGCTGAGATCTGACAGCTATCCCTTGCACGGTGCCTTTGGATTAATGTTTCATGGAGACAAATATATCCTCTCCAGCGAGTGTGGGATGCTACCATTAGATTGTCCATGATAATAGAAACTGCATTCACACTTCAGAAGAGAATGTTCTGTATTATCATCATTACTTGGCTAACCAAATAGGAAATGGGATATAACCTAATGACTGCAAAAACAGTTACACATTTCATACAACATTCCCTTAAAGGAACACAAGAAGGGGTTGGTCTCTTCTCCCAAGTAACAAATGACAGGACAAGAGGAAATGGCCTCAAGTTATGCCAGGGGAGGTTTAGGATGGATATTAGGAAAAATATTCTTCACAGAAAGGGTTATCAAACATTGGAACAGGCTGCCCAGGGAAGTGGTTGAATTGCCATCCCTGGAGGTATTTAAAAGACAGGCAGACGTGATGCTGAGGGACATGGTTTAGTGGTGGCTTTGGCAGTGTTAAGTTGATGGTTGGTCCCTTCCAACCTAGACGATTCCATGATTAAACATCACAGGCCAGATCCTGCCTCCAATAAAATCAGTGGAGAGTTCCTGATGGTTTTGAATGTAAATTGACTCAAACTCCTATCTTTGTCTCATCTATCCTTTCTCTGTGTGAGATGTGGGAACTCACTTGACTATAGTTATGCTACCTCTTCTGCCTGGAAAGAGACATTATCAGACTGTCAAAACTCCTGTGTCTGCAACAGCTCCCTTCAGGCTGAGTCCTCTCAGAGAGCACCCAAAAAACACTTTTCAGGCTTCCCTCTTAAACTTTCTGATGAGACTTTCAATCACTAAAGGGACAAGGACAAGAAAACTCCTAACAATACCATTCTTATATTTCTCTGTGTCCTGGTTTGAGGTAAAACAGGACCAATTTTCAGTTCAGTAATTTTACTTTTTAGCTCGGCCTTTTCTAACCGCTGAAATTAACAGCATGTTGTGCAGAAACTGCTCTCAGAGTGAAAAGACCCATGTTTATAGTTGATGCCAAGGAACGGTATGCAGAGAGGCTCTTGCTTATACTTATTGCTATAACAACCAAGGCCAGCCAACTTTGTTATTTGCCCCATTGAAGCGTTGGAAGTGGAAAAGCGTAGAGGGGTCACACTTGTGGGGAGGAGTGGACAGGACAGGTGACCCAAAACTGACCAACAGGGTATTCCATCCCATCTGCCTCATGCTCAGTATAAAAGCTGAGGGATCAAGGGGTCAGCCCTCTTTCTTCAGTGGCTGGCATCTGAGGGGGACTTAGTCTGTTCATCTGCCTTTGATCGCGATCCTGAATCCAGATCCGGAATCCAGTTCCCATCCATCACTGAGTCCAATCTGGGACTTCCCCAGTGCCTGCCACTAATGTGATCGTCATCCTGGGAGCTTGATATGGTTTTGTATATATTTCATTATTTTATTTTTATTTTATTATTAATATTTCATTAAAGTAGTTTAGTTCCTTCCAAACTCATAAGTCTCTTTCTCTCTCTCCCCCGTCTCCTTAGAGAGAGGTGGGCAAGAGTATCTGTCGTTTCACCTCAGTGGCCAGTCCGGCCCAAACCATGACACTCTGTCTTTGTAAACACAACGTTGTTCCATTTTCCAAGTAATTTTCAAGTGAGTATGTGTGTTTTATCTTTTACAGTTTCTTGTACTAAAGTGATGGAGCAAACAATCCTGGAAACTGTTTCCAAATGTATGGACAACAAGGTGATTTGGAATAATCAGCATGAATTCATGAAGGGGAAATCATGCCTGACCAACCTGATGGCTTTCTGTGACGAGATGACTGGCTTGGTGGATGAGGGGAGAGCAGTGGCTGTTGTTTATCTTGACTTTAGTAAAGCTTTCAGCACTGTCTGCCATAACATCCTCATAGACAAACTGAAGAAGTACTGACAGGATAAGTGGACAGTGAGGTGGGTTGAAAACTGGCTGAACAACCATGCTCAAAGAGTTGTGATCAGCTGAACGCATCCAGGTGGAGGCCAGTCATTGGTTATGAAATCCTAGGGTGGGTATTGGAGTCAGTACTATTTAACATATTCAGTAATGACCTGGATGATAGGGCAGAGTGCACATTCAGCATGTTTGCAGATGATACGAAGCTGAGAGGAGTGGTTGATAGACCAGGTGGTTGTGCTGTCATTCAGAGGGACATGGACAGGCTGGAGAAATGGGCCAACAGGAATCTCCTGAAGTTCAGAAAACAGAAATGCAAAGTCCTGCACCTGGGGAGGAATAACCCCAGTCATCAGTATAGAGCCGGGGGGAGACTGGCTGGAAAGTAGCTTGGCCGAAAAGCACCTGAGGGGGCTGGTGAACGCCAAATTGAACACAAGCCAGCAATATACACTTGCAGCAAGGAAGGATAAGTGTATCCTGGGCTGCATTAATAGGAGTGTGGCTGTTGTGGGATGGAAGTATCAGACTCAGTTATGATTTAGCAGCAGTTCAGTTTTATTTGTGATTTGAGGCAGATCAAGAGATTGAGTTTTAGCAG